>VXBU01007735.1:0-13518 GCA_013400315.1 Bombycilla garrulus | reverse complement strand
TTCCTTAAGGTGTAATTTGTGAACGTAGCAAATTGTGTGATCGTATTGTATCTGAAGTCTGCAGGGACCTCTAGATTTTTGTTGATTCTATAATTATGTATATCATATATATAATGCACTAAAGCATTCTGTTAGTTCAAATTTTCTTACCCCAAGGGCAAAAAGCTGTTACAGTTTCACCAGCCTCTGATCTTTACAAGTAAATCCAACAGTGTTGAAGTGTGATGTCATATAGGTAGTAAAGACCCCTTTTCTCTGGAGGCTCTATCTGTACCAGAGAAGCTCTGAGAAATTCTACCTACCTTTGCTGTAATAGTGTTATTACAATATTTAAGTAGTGCTGGATGGTCATGCTTAAGTCATACATATGTGTGTTTTGGTACCTCATATAAACACAGTAAGAGAGAGACTCAGTAGCCTGTGGTAATCTAAATGGACATATTTGATTAGAGGTTAATAATAGATGGATTGGTCTATGTAGCAGAGATAGTTGTGTACTTAGAGCTTTCATGTGACTTGCAACAGTCTTTTTGTATAAGAATTCCCTCTAGTGGCAGAAATTAGATGGATCAAAGCAGCAACCGGTGCCACTGAAGAAAACTCCAGATGAAGGAATTAGATTTTTCTTAAAGTATATCAGTCTTAAATAGAGCATGCAGCAGTCTTCCCTCATAGTGCTTCCCAATGAGACACAGAAAACTTCTTTGTGTTCCAACAGAAAAATACAGAATACAGGACTTTGAAAACCAGTAGCTTAGAGAGACATTACAAACTTGTTGCTAGTAAACCAAGTATTACTTGATTATTAAAACAAATTATTTTGGTACCATAAAGGAAATACAGTATTTTATACGTTAATGTATGTAAACATATTAATGGAACGTTATTTTCTTTTACTTGGTGAGAATAAAAGTTTGACTTCTTGTTCATACTCTCCTGTTTTTCTTGCCTGTTGCAGAATAATGACACTGAAGATGAGGAGAGATTATGGCGAGATCTTATTATGGAAAGAGTGACAAAATCTGCTGATGCCTGTCTTACTGCTATCAATATTATGACATCACCAAATATGCCTAAAGCTGTATATATTGAAGACGTAATCGAAAGAGTTATTCAGTACACAAAATTTCATTTGCAGAACACGCTCTATCCTCAGTATGATCCTGTGTATAGAGTAGATCCTCATGGTGGTTAGTATGCTAAGAAATATTTCCATATTAAAAGTTATAAAAAGTTCATCTACTGTATGATGATGTAAAATGACTTTCTGGAATAAGATTTTAGTATGTAACTTTTATACTGATAGTTTTTTCTTGTTACATACAGTACCTGAATTAATGCACTGTTAGATTGAGGATGATGAAACAGAATAAAAAAACAATAAAATGTGTGAAATGTGTGAAGAACTTAGTCATATAGCAGCTTGGTTTACTGCAGTAATGTCAATGTAACCAAAGTATTTAGACTAAAGTATTTAGAAGTTTGAAGTTCAACTTCTATGTGCAGTTATTCTATGTTGAAATAAGTAATTTCATAGTCATAATCTCCATGTATATAATTATTTGTTTCAGGAAAAACTATTTAGCTTCAAGCCTTTTGTTTTCATGTACATACCTACAGGTGTATGGCTCCAATTTCATGTACATTTCTAAAAATGAATTTAGGGTAATTATGAAAAATAATTATCATGTGAAATTTCTGCTTTCCAGCTGACGCTACTAAGTAGTTTTCCTAAATTACTTTTGCAAAGCTGTTATCATACAGCTGTTTTGGGGGCACTTTTTGAGGAAGATCATCTTTCTAGTATTTGAAACACTGAAAATATTAACAAATATGTATTTTATTTCCTAGGTGGTGTTTTAAGTTCAAAAGCAAAACGTGCCAAGTGTTCCACCCACAAGCAAAGAGTTATAGTGATGTTGTATAACAAAGTATGTGACATTGTCAGCAGCTTGTCAGAGTTGCTAGAGATACAACTTCTCACTGACACAACTATTCTTCAGGTAGGTTTTTTCAGAATTCCTGTACAAGAATGTTAGTTTTGCTTTTCCTAGAGTAAGTGTGAAGTATAATTGTCTCAGTGACATGAAGTTTGAAATCAGTACAAGCTTCTGAATTCTTAACATCAGAGTGACTAGTTTGTTGTGTAGTATGTCATTTGCATCTTCTCTTCTACACTTAGGAAAAGTTTAACCTGATTGCATTCAAGTAGCAGAATCATTTACACTAGAGAAGATCCTTAAGAACATCGAGTCTAAACTGCCAAGTGCACCACTAAACCAGCTCCTGAAACATCCTATCTACATGTCTTTGAAATATCCATGGGGATATTGGCTGAACTGCTTCCCTGGGGACTTAAAATCCAGCCTAAGCCATCCCTGTCACAACTCATGGCCTGTTTCCTTTGTCTTGTCCCTTGTTGGCTGAGAGAAGACCTCACCTGCTAACACACTCCTTTCAGGGAGTTACAGAGGGACTATAAAGCACCTGCCCCCAGAGTCTCTTCTTCTCCATGCTAAACAGCCTCAGCAACCCCTCATAAGACCTGTGCCCTAATTTAATAACTTTATTTGCAAATAATATGGAGTAGTTGTTGAATGCCTTACCTGCTGAATGAATAACTGACTTGTGAAACTGCATAAATACCAGTTTTTTAGTCTATATACTTAAAATAATTTCTATCCATTGATAGGTGTCATCGATGGGAATAACACCTTTCTTTGTAGAAAATGTCAGTGAGCTACAGTTATGTGCCATCAAATTAGTGACTGCAGTAAGTGTTTTCTGATTTGTGGGTTCTTGTGCCTGTATTGCTGAGAGTTCTTAGGGCATTTACATAGGCAGTATTTTCTCTCCAGTCAAGAACTGGAGTGTAGAATTAATGCTATTCTTGCATGTTTTTACAGTTTGATATTATAATATGAAAATAGTGTTACATCTACCTATTACAGCTGCCCCTATTTGCAGAGTACTCTATAGAAAGAAATTGCCTACTTCAAGCAAGAAGCTTCTTAGTTTTGATTGTCACTTAAAGTGTAAACACAAACTCCTTCCTCTTACCTGTTGCTTTTTTAAGAAATTTTTTTCTTTTTTCTTTTTTTTTCTTCTTTTTTTTTAATCTTTAATCTTAGGTATGTGGTTTTCCTTATTTCCTATGTTCAGATTTTAATTTAGGCAATAAGTCATAGAACTAGTATGGTATTTCTGTATAACAGAATAAATTATTTTCCTCAGAAGAAGTGTCTATTTGAAAAAATCACAAGATAGGTGAAATATTATTTCAGGAAAAATGTGGATACAGATGTCCTTGTTCAAGTGGAAGATTTTAATTTTTGTAAGGATTATATACTTCAGTATTCTGCCCAAAAAAAGGGGAAGCCAAATCAACAGTTCTGACTCTGTAAATTGAAAGAACATTATCAGCCAAACCTTAAAGCCTGGCGTATGAAGTAAAACTGTTTTCTCAAATGTATTCTACAATCCAGATGTGTTCACATAAATTGTGTTATGACAGAGTTTTTGTCTGTACTGAGAGAAATAAATACTAAGTTCAAAAACTTAGTATTATACTGTTTGAGTTTCCTATATAGTATGCTGTACCATTGACAAAAGTATTTTAAATAGAAGGTATTTCCAAGACCTATTACACATTTATGTAATATAAAGATTTTTTTTAAATCTCTATTTGGAAAAGTTTTAATGTATTTTTTAAAGAAATGTTTGCATTGAGAAAGCAATGCATTAACAGTAAGATGAATTACTATTTATTGAAGTGTCATGTGAAGTGTATGCCGTCATATATAATTATTTGCAACATATTTTAAAAGCTATATTTTATGTAACAATAATAATCCTGTAACCATTAAATAGGTGTTTTCCCGGTATGAAAAACACAGACAGCTAATTCTAGAAGAAATTTTCACTTCCCTTGCAAGACTACCAACTAGCAAGAGGAGTTTGAGAAACTTCAGGTAACTTCTGATATAAATTAATAACTTGTAGACTATGGCATTTACAGTTTTGTGGATGTAGGATTTTAGGCTTCATTGATAATTACAGATAAAAAGTGTCTCTACAAACTGCACTTTTTGCAGGTTGAGATTTTAAAACAAATTGTTTGACAAATTTCTTGTAATAATTGCTTGGTTTTATGCTATCACTTCAGTGCCTACTTACAAAAATAATTGAAATATCTTATTTTTCTCACTAAGAATGTGAATGGGTGTAATGTTAGTGTGCGTTGAGGATTATTTTTGTTGGTCAATTCTTTAATTCTGTTTGTATGGAGTTACATAAGTTCATCATTGCTAAATCTTTGTGGTGAAATTCTGGCTGAATTTCTTTGGGAATACACTTAGAGCACTCTTTCTAGGAAGGGAATCAGTTTCATATCCATATCGTCTCATATATCATATGTCTTGATGTTGTTAAGTATAGCAATAAAGTGGTATTGGTGTGTGTATGGACAGTAAACTCATACTATTTCTGAGGCTACATCAGGGAGAAACACAGTCTTCTTACCAGCTTAAGTCCGTTGCCTGCTGAAGTTTGTAGTCTGCTATTCTGCTGCTGATTATTGCAGGTGTAGCCCTTGTAAAACTCAGTCTAGATCATGGTCATCATTTTCTGCTTTTAAAAAGTCCTACACATTCCACATGTATTAAATACTACAAAAAAAATATTACGGCAAAAGTTTGGTGTGTTTTGTTGTTTTGTATTGGAGAGGACATGGTATTATACATAATAACCTTATTATTAAGTATTTTAGCAGGTAGGTGTTTGTTATTATTAAGTATTCCTGTAGCTGTTTCAGCCAATGGACTGTGTGGTGTTTTAGTTCACCTCTTCTGTGCAAGAACAATACTTAACTGCTTTTGTTAGGTCAAATGTTACATTGCATAAAAATAATAAAAATAAAAATAGATAAATGTCTAGAATGTGGATTTCTAGCTGTAGTAATAATTTTTGAAAGATACTGCTTAGAAGCAAAAATTTTTTCCTGTGTTTTGTCTTTTTTGTTTACTTTCAGCATTAATAATCTTTTCTCTATTAACAGGTTAAACAGCAGTGACACTGATGGAGAACCTATGTACATTCAGATGGTAACAGCACTAGTTCTGCAACTTATTCAGTGTGTGGTACACTTACCATCAGCAGAAAAGGACTCTAATTCAGAGGAGGAATCAAACAAGAAAGTAAGATATTTTTAAAAGCCTTTATTATGTGTGCGTGCAGAAATTACTTAGGTAATTCATGAATAGGTGTTCATAGGTGTAATACATTATTACAGTGCTCTAGTAATCAAGCATTGTAATTTCATGTCTGCTGTAATTTTTTGATGCATAAGAAATGCTGATCTGAAAATCAGAGATCTATGCTAAAATAATAGACAAATGTATCTTGTTATTTTTAGGTGGATCAAGATGTGCTTATTACTAACTCATATGAAACAGCTATGAGAACAGCACAAAACTTCCTTTCTATTTTCCTTAAGAAGTAAGTACTGTTGCATTCTTTAGTATATTGATAAAACCAACTCCAAATGAATACTTTAAAACCTGATCACTGAACAGTGATAAATACCTATTCATAAAGTTATTTATAATAATATACTTCATAGATGCCTAAGAGAACTTCTTACCTAGACAAAATGTTTATAGAAGAGAAATTCTTCTGACTGTTCTTCATACATTTAAGAAGCTGTCTTACAGGTCATGTAGGGTTCCTTTATTATGTGTCTCTTACTTACCTGAAGCCTGGAAGAGAAGGATGAGCAAATATTTAAGTGGTGAAACCATTCTGATTCAATCATCAAATATAAAATACCTAAAAAAATTACTTTCACTGAGCTGAAGTTAGGAGTGTCAATAGTTCAAAAAGGAATTTAAAATGTACCTGAATAGGGTTTCAAAGAACAAGTCTTTAGGATTTTATTGTATTAATTTCTACACTTAAAGCTGAAAAGCTAGTTAATAAGCCATCTAGCAATTGCNNGCATGGTCCTGATATTAAACTCAGCGATGATATATAGAAATCAGAAAATTTCAGGTATGTTAACTTTTGGTGGGTTTTTTGTGTTTTTGGTTTTTTGGTCAGTTGGTTGGTTGGTGCTTTTTTGGCATTCTGATTGTAACCTTTGTAAAGCATAATACTGAGATGTGTTATCACTATAAGATAAATAAAACCAAGCTTAAAGAATATAAACATACCAACTCTTAAATATCCTACTCTAGCTTCCTTTTTATAATTCTACCTACTTTGTCTATCCAAGTTAATACAGACTTCAATGCAAAGCTAAAAATAAAAATCTTAGCTACAAAATTCTGCTGTCATGGATTAGCAGCTTTATTTCCAGTGTAGCTTGGAGTGATACTGTTTAAGTTATTTCTCTTCAAACGAATAAAACAAATTTTCTGCTAGCATTTCAGATTTGTTTTCTTGGAAATGCATAAAACTATTTTTTCTTATTAAGCATTGGATTAGTTCTGTTTATATCAGAATAAAACCTTATATGGCTGTTAAATTTGCTTACAAAAAGCATTTTCTTGTTAACAGGTGTGGCAGTAAACAAGGGGAAGAAGATTACAGACCACTGTTTGAGAACTTTATTCAAGATCTTCTTTCCACAGTCAATAAACCAGAATGGCCAGCTGCAGAGTTGCTACTTAGCTTACTAGGAAGGCTGTTGGTAAGGGATTCTTAAGTATATTAATTAATTTCTTATTACAATGAAGACTTGTTTATTTCTGCTGAAACTACTGTAGGAATGCTTTCTGATTGTTGACACACATGCAGCATATAAGGATTTCCTTGCATGTATCACTACTATGCAATACATAAATAATAAAATTTTGGTTAGAGAATCATTCATATGGATATAGTTTAAAATTGTATATAGTTTCTCATGGAAGTTCAGTTCTGCTCTCTGATTTTCAACATTGAAACGTGTAATTTCATAGCATCTAATAAGTGCATGTATTTATCTGGAGTAAAGTCAGCCTAATAGCTGTAATTATACATATTAAGTATCTTCTCTGGACTATTCCCTTAGCACAGAGCCAGAAAATAACTCAGTGGTTTGCTTTTTTTTACAACTACAGCAAATGCTTATGACATTTTATGGAATGAGAATGTTTTTGTTAGTGTGTTTTTTGAGTGTTGCTCTTCAGCATTATATTATAATGTCATTAACAATGTAATTTGAGCTGCTTCTTTAAAAAATATTGTATGCTCCTGTTCTTGGTAAAATGTACCTTTATATTTGTGTGAATAATGAGGAGGTAGCATTACCTCCTTAGGGTAATGAGGAAGATTATTATGATGCTTAAAATCTCTGCTGTTGGAGACTGTTGTCCAGTCTGTTTAATGAAAATATGTATTTTAAAAAACTCTGACAGGCGTATTTGTAGGAGTGGGAGAGACCCAATAAAAAATAAACAGTAATATAAAGTAATTAATGCATGTATGATGTAATAGTAAATTACATAATTTTATGCTATATGCAAGTTAGGTGGAAATTTTAATAAGGTAAAATAATATTTTGTGGAAAGAATCTCTGTGACATAAATATTTATTTTTAATTGTCTATTGTGCTTATCTTAGGTTCACCAATTCAGTAACAAATCTACAGAAATGGCATTAAGAGTTGCATCACTTGACTATCTTGGAACTGTAGCAGCAAGACTGAGGAAAGACGCAGTCACTAGCAAAATGGATCAAGGATCGTTAGCCAGAATCCTCAAACAGGTGTGTGAGACATCCACAGCAGCCAGAGATCTATCTGTTCAAATGCTTGAAATTTTTAAATATACTTGAAAAACTGACATTATGGAGAATCAATCTTAATTTACTGTTTAGGTTTCTGAATCAAATATACACAATTTATATGCATGACATTTGTTAACTCATGTCTTCATTGCACCATTTCTGTAGTGGTCCTATGAATCAATTAATTACAGTGGTTAGTTTTCTTGTGACAATACCGAGGAAATAATGGAACAACAGTTGGATTCTTTCTTAAGAGACCTTAAAAATATATATGTACCTGCATTTGCTATTGCAAAGTGGAACCTGAGCTTCTGGCACTCAAATACATACTTTAGAGAGTTAATCTATTAGTCTTGTAGGATTAGTTTTTACATTGTGTAGTTTGAGGTTTTGGGCGGGTTTTTGGTGTTTTTTACTGACCTTGCATATGTGTCTGTAGTGGGTTGATGGTGGCCAGATGCTAGGCCCTCACCCAAGGTGGTCTGACTTCCTCTGCAGCTGCACAGAGGAGAGAAAATGGAGGGAAGGTTACATGAATTGAGATAGGGACCAGGAGAGATCACTCGTCAAATACCGTACAGGCAAAACAGGATCAACTTAGAGATAAGAAGTGAATTTTCTGTGAACAAAATCAGAGCAGGATAATAAGTTAAATAAACCCTTAGAAACACCTTTCCCACCCTGTTCCCTCCTTCGCAGCCCATTTCCTCCTTCCCAGCTCTACCTCTTACCCCAGCAGTGCAAGGAGACAGGGAATGGTGTTGTGGTCAGTTCATGACCCAGGGCTTCTCTCACTCCTGAGGGAGAGGACTCATTCTCCTGCTGCTCCAGAGTCCCTTCCACAGGAGACAGTTCTCTGTGAACTTCTCCAGTTTGAGTCCATCCCATGGGCTGCAGCACCCCTCAGACTGCAGCAGGGTGGGTCACTCTTCTGTGGAGTGCAGTCCTTCAAGGACAGGCTGCTGCAGCCTGGGAGCAGGGCCCTCTTCCCACACATCTCCCACAGGCTCCACTCAGGTACCCAGCTGCTCCAGGGTGAGCTCCTCCAGGGCTGCAGGTGGATCCCTGCATCCCCTATGGACCTCCATGGGCTGCAGGGGCACAGCTGCCTCACCATGGGCTGCACCAGGAGCTGCAGAGGAACCTCAGTTCCTGGAGCACCTCCTGCCCCTCTTCCTCACTGACCTTGTGTCTGCAGGACTGTTCCTCTCACATGTTCTCACCCCACTCTGGTCACAATTACTTCTGAACAATAGCTTTTTTGTTCTTTCTTCTAAAAGAACTTCTTATCACAGAGGCAGTGCCAACATCTCTAATTACATATGGCCAGCCTTGGCCAGCAGCACCTCCATCTTTGGAGCCACCAGGGACTGGATCTGCTAGGCATGGGAGATACTTCTGGCAGCTTCTCACAGAAGCCGTCCCTTTAACCACGCCCTGCTACAAAAACCAGACAATGCAAAGTCTTTTATTAGAGAGTCCATATTTGGATTTCTGCTAATGCTGCTCAAAATCTGCAGGAGTGGCATCATATGCTAAGGCAGGGTATAGACTTGGGCTCTATACAGTGCATAATATGAGACAATGTCATGTCCCATGTGTCCTTTTACAAATGGGGACTTGCCTTTTTCTTATGGACACTATACATTTCTTTCTGAACTAACTCTTCTCAGGATTTCCCTTCCACTTCCCTGAAAAGACTACACATATATTACACATACTTTATAATGACCGTTAGATTTACATTAAAGGAAACACTTCTGTACTTTTCAGGCATTCAGTTAAAGAGTACAAGTCATCTACTCCTTTATGAGGCTGATTCTTCCAATAATTTCTTTCAGTTAGAATATTCTACAGCATACAGTGTCAAATCTTTATGTCCACGGTGTAATATAATTTATATTTCAGTATGATAAGGGATTAAAGTTCTTCACTGTTGACAGTCATTCTGACAATTTCACATTATACTTAGTGAGGCAGTATTTCAGAAGAATCCGTTTTTCTTTCTGTATTCTCAAAAGTTGTAATACTATTGAAAAATATTCTGGAAAGATACATACCTGAGCCGTGACCTGCATTTTTCTTTTTACTTTCGGGTTTTTACAGGATGAGGTAGCTGCTAGGCATTGGCATCTGCAGAAAATAAAATTGCTGTGGGCTTTTTTTTCAGTTCCTCAGGAAACCTAACATCAGTAATGGTAGGCAGTACCATCCATGTATTGTGGAAAGTGTGTACTGTACAGTACCATCAATCAGGGTAGACTGTTGTGTTACTTATAAATTTGTAAGAGAAGAACAATGTGTAGAGTACAGCTGACCTTCACTTTCCTGTTCAAATGACAAGAAAATAAGAAGATCCATTGGTAGCTGTTGTCATCAGAAATTTAAATTATTATTTCTATTCAGAAATTAGTACACACCTCTACAGATTTTTCTTTCCTGCTGAACTGAATACTTCTCTTGCATATTTTTCTCTGCACTCTGATATCATTACCATTATATTAGTCAATGATTGATAAATGGATATGGTGCTCTCTCCTGTGGTTTGGACCCATGATTCACAGAATAAGTTTTAGTGGAATATCTATTCTGTTTTGATATTTCAAACAGTATATATTTTTTAGAGATAGCTTGTCTAGTTTATTTGAACATTTGTGCATGCTTATCATTACTTTCTTTCTTGATAGAATGACTGGATTTGTTAATTATATCTTTCTCTGCTTGCTGATGTTTACAAGCTGTGTTACATGCTGCATATGTGTCAAGATTCTCAGTCGATGCTGTTAATACAGAACTAAAGATGATTATAAGTTGGAAGTTTAATAGCTAACGAAGAAATTTTTTTTTCTGGCAGGAGAATTTAAAGCCAAAAATTATTCTTCTACTTTCAGTTTGATTATTGAATATAATTTTTATTGTCTTCACAGTTTCTTTTTTTTGTTCTGNGTAACATGTGCTGAAGAAAATTATTTTTGATTATATATATTAGTACTTCAGTTAAATTGTCACCCTAACATATATTATTGATTGTATTTTCAAAAATAATATTGATGCATTAGATCCCCTAAATCTCATTATAAATCTGTTAAATTATTTTTCTGTATCTGTTGGTTTTGTTTTCTGTGCATCCTGTTCTATTTCTGCAGTTTTCTCGGAAGTTTTATGNTATATATATATATATAAAAAACCTACTCAATATTATATGTCTTGTAGGCATGCTTTGAACTATTGAACTCCTTCATTTCAGGGTATTATTCTTTTTCTGCTGTAACATCAGCAACTGCAAGGCTCTGGGTGTTTAAGTATAATACTGAGGAAATAAGCGTGTTTTCTGGGTTTTACCCTTTTTTATTTTTCAGTGACAGAGGCTCCTCATGCCACATNAGTTCAGTACATTAAAGTATGTTTCAGTACCACTTGCTTTTTTATTAGCCATGCATTTGATGTTTAAGATAATTTTTTTGTGAACATGTCCTGATTAACATGTGGAATTTATTTCAGGATGNATTATTAATGCTGTACCATTATGCAAGCAACAGACTTCAGTGTATTTTACATGTGGACATGAAGATTTTCAGATGGTAATTATGACTGTGCAATACTCTTATTTATAACTATCTTTCTGCTTCTAACAGGTTTCAGGAGGAGATNATATTTATTTGACACAGGTAAACTTGAACTCTTAGTATAGTGAGACACAGTTGGATTCTGATCCCAAACACTTTCACAGCCCTGTGCTGTTGTTGAGCAGAGGTATTTACAGGCCATGACACCATGTGCTATCATATTTTGTATTGATGGCATAAGCGATTAGGTTTCTTTTTCTTGTATGTGTTTTTTATGTTATAATGTGTACATGTTATTTTATTCATTGATATATGGCTATGGCAAAATCATTGTATGCACACAGTGAGAGGATCATTACAAAGTGTTGAAATAATTTTCACAGCTGCTGTAAGATGCTTTCTCCTTTGGCAAGATTAACTCATGAAATTGAGCTTAATTTTATTTGAAAGTAAAAGCCAGATTGGCCAGTTATTTGCAGTGGATGTTGATATCACTTTGGAAGCTGCTGATTGACCAGTGTAATTTCTTGCTTTTTCTGGGAGAAGGGCAGTAACACCGGGACAGTGACATGTTTGAAATTCAGTACTAGTTTAGGTTGCAGTACTTAAATTGATCTGCATACAGAGCCATTCTTAGAGTCATATCCAACTCTGCTGTTAGAAGAACCATGGCGAAAGCCTCAACTGAATGACAAAAGTAGGATTTAAAGTTAAGAACCTTAAAACCCATTTTAGAGAAGTAGCAAATCATGGTAAATATCCATGATCAGTTTTCAGTGCCATGAAATCTCACTTCCATGCACCTCTTTATTCTCTGAGAAGATAAACTCAGCTTCTAGTTACTATTATTTTAGTAGTATTATTTATATGTTATTGTGCTGTATTTTTACTCTTAATTATTATTTGATACCTTCCCAACATAGTTGAATCTTTGGGGTTTTTTCTCTTCTAGATTCTGCGTGTACTTGGTGAAAATGCAATTGCTGTTCGAACAAAAGCCATGAAGTGTCTGTCTGAGGTTGTTGCTGTAGACCCCAGTATTCTAGCCAGGGTAAAAAAGAAAATATCTACCGTGCACATATCGCCCTTAAAATAAATCTTTGTTCCTTATCCTGAATCTTTGTTTTATATGTTCTTTTTAGCTGGATATGCAACGAGGAGTTCATGGGCGGCTAATGGATAACTCCACTAGTGTAAGAGAAGCAGCTGTGGAGCTTCTTGGCCGATTTGTGCTCTGTCGTCCTCAGCTTGCTGAGCAGTATTATGACATGCTGATTGAAAGAATATTGGTATGGTGACTTGTGGTATTTATGGTAAAATAAGTGTAGTTGGAAAATTTGCTTTTAACTGAGGATGTTTAATAAATTGGAATTGTTTCAATTGTGAGCCATCACGCTTTTAAGGACAACCTTATGAAATGCACCAGTTGCTTCTAGGGAGGCTTTATAACATTGAAGAGTGAATTTCTGTAGAAAGTTTTACTGCATCACGACCAGGGCTATATTCCTTTTGATTCCATTATTAGTGTTCAAATTAGCTGTGTCATGGTTTAAGCCCAAATAGAACTTCAGCACACACCATGCAGCTGCTTACTCAAACCCCATGTCTCTTACCCCCTACCCTGGTGGAATGAGCAGGAGGATTGCAGTAAAATTTGAATGTTGAGATAAGAATATTTAATAATTGGAAATAAAGTAAAATACAA
Source organism: Bombycilla garrulus (assembly GCA_013400315.1). Taxonomy (NCBI): domain Eukaryota; kingdom Metazoa; phylum Chordata; class Aves; order Passeriformes; family Bombycillidae; genus Bombycilla; species Bombycilla garrulus. The sequence goes on along the minus strand of VXBU01007735.1, from coordinate 480 downwards.
TAAACATTATGAATAAGGGTAATAAAAAGGAAACAAACCATTGATGCACAAAGCAAGTGCTCACCATCTGCTGACTGATGCCAGAGCCCTGTTCCCAAACCTAGATTGGCTGTGCTGTCTTATAACTCCCCCCCCAGTTTATATACCAGTAATGACATTCTGTGGTGTGGAGTATCTCTTTGGCCAGTTTAGGTCACCTATCCTGGTATGCTCCCTCCCAGTTTCTTTTGTCTACCCCCTCATTGACAGAATATGAGACAAGGAGGGGGAAAAAGGGTCCTTGACTTAGGATAAACACAACTTAGCCAAAACCAAAACAAGTGTGTTAAGTGCACCATTCTCATTCAGAATCCAAAACACAGCACTCTAGCAGCTACTGAGAGGAAATTAACTCTGCCCTAGCTTTAACTAGAACAGGGTGAGATAAGGAATTTTGCTGCATATTTGAAGTCTGAAATATGGGTCATCGAGGGCAGCTTT
>VXBU01007734.1:1918-15857 GCA_013400315.1 Bombycilla garrulus | reverse complement strand
AGTTTATAATATTTTTCTCTGTTTAGAGTCAATGACTATGAAAGATTTAGAAATTTAAGCCTCATCATGGTATTTCTCACTTAAGAAAGGGAGTCAAATATTACAGTTTAACTATATTTTGTCCCTGCTCCTTAAAATAATTATTTTTTTCCAGGTACTTTAGAAATTTTCTCCATATTTTAACTACTGCTTATGCTAAAAAATAGTCCAATGTACTGTGTAATTTCATACTTCCAATTAATTTGACTAAAATTTACTCCTTTGCCTCTTACATTTTCTCCTCATTCTCTGAATGTGTTTGTTTTTTTTATTTAAAGGAACCAAATTTCAGGGATCATTTACATAAAGGGGGAAATACTAGTCCAGTTGTCTAATATAAGAATTAACAAATAAATTTGTTTGCACTTATTTTTTTTCCTCTCCTTTTCTCCTCATTTACATAACTCTTTTTCCAAACAAAATCCCTGGAAAAACTTGAGTCTTCTTTATGCCTGTTAGACTTATTTCTGAGTTAAGCATTTTGTACTGAAAAACTTTACGTGACATTCAGAAAGGCTGTCCAGTTGCTGTTTCTGACGTATTTTCAGACCATGTACTTTGACCTCTTGTCCGGACCAGTGAGACAGAAGAGGATACATTTATTGAGCTACATTAAGTATACTGCTAATTAGAATCCTGCTCTTTAGTGTTGGCACAGGTAGTTCTATCAGGTAGAGGCAGGTTTCTACACAGCTATATTCTTTTACAAGGCAATATGAGAAAAATTAAGTGATGTTGAGAAAAAATCTTGTCAGAACTGCTATACAAGCCTAAAAGGTGGAACAAATATAAGCAGATTACCATACACAAATTCTTCAGGGTAATAAATTAAAATTTTCTAATACATTTGAGAAGCTCTTATCTGTGTTATCAAAGCCTATGATACGCAGCTGCAATGAATGAGGAAAGATCTAGTCAGTGGGATTGCCTTTTTCTTCACCAAGCAGCTAATATGAAAGTGGATTACACTTATAAATCCAGTGTCTTTAGGTCTGCAGTAGCCAAAGATAAGCAGCTGTTTATAACTGTAAATTAAAACATTTGCAGTTTAACTTGTAGCATGTTATGACTAAAATAATTATGACCTTGAATACAGATCCCTCTATCTTATGTGTCATATGCAAGTCCTGTCAGAGCTAAGTAAAGACAAATCTTATTTTCATTTAAATTGTGTCATTTATATATAGAATTTATTTTATTATGTCCATCATTAATACCTGACTGTCAAAAAACATAGAATAAAATAAAAATCTGTCATCAACCCAGGAAGCAGGTCAGTAAGGCAGAATTGGAAAAAATAAAAAAGCATCTAAGTCAAAACCAGTGTGTGTTTATGCTTGGTGAAACAGACACAACACCTAGGGCTAACTACCTGTAACAGTTTGCTTCAGATAAAACTAAAGTGTTTAAGATTTTAGAAAGCTTTTTAACAAAGAAAGATATAATGAAAAGCTCTCACTAAATCACTGTCAATCTTTACACAGTGAGATGATCCCAAAAATGTCTGCAAGTGGTCATTTGTTTAAAAACTCTAGTTTAACATTTAGATTGGAAATTAAAGTTCTATGAGAGAGTTTTTAAAATTTCCCCTGAGAACATGAAGTTGAACTGACTTTTTTTTTTCTCACAATAAGGTTTTGCAAAGAAATACTCAGTAAACAGGTATCTTGATAATTTCACTGATCAACAAATGCCCCAGTTCAAGCACATTTGCTTTGTAATTTAGTATAAGAAAACAGCAATACTAGTTTACTTTAGGTAATTCACTGGTGTATACACAGGGATCTAATGCATTCAGTGTTACACATGAATGTACATTTCAGTGCAAGTTCATAATACATTACTGACAACAACCATCAGAAAAGAATTGTAATTACAGGAATTTAATGGAAGTTAATTAACACTTTATATTAATATCTATTGACTGGTAAAATAACTCTAGATTTAATGATTTAATTAATTTAATTTTAAAGGACTCCTTACCTTCTATTGCTGAGAGTAGAACACGAGAATGGTCGTATGCAATTACATTCGCATATCTATTCTTTGGTTTGTTTACTTCCAGGTTAGAGTGTTCCCATGTGAACTGCTGACCAGGATCAATAGACTTCAAAAGACAAAGAGAAAAAGGAAAGGAAACTTTCAGCTAGGGACTACGTAATTGTTTCATTTATGATAATTAAAAACTAAGCTCCCATATTTTGCTCTGGAAATAATTTTGTTTTGAAAGAAAATTATTATTTCAGGACACATTGTAACATAACAGAATGTTATATTAACCATTTTGTATTTATACATCTGATATTCCCATAAGGAATATAAACCATAAGCTTTTAAAATCCAGGGCTTTTTCTCCAGAGAAATCAATCTATATAACCTTTTATCTTTTCACTCATTTTGGCAAGTGAGGGGTTCTAGCTAGAATAATATAGAAGAATGAATAAATATCATAAATCTCAAAAACACTGGGATGTAGGGGAATGAATATTTTTTGTTTTTATTAGTAAGTGCACATGTTTGAAACCTTCCCTGTCCTGTTTATGAAATAAACTCCTAAGGTTCCTGAGCAAGGTTTCCAGAAGAAAAATAATGCTCCTGTTCTTTTATTTTGATGCCAGGCCAACCCATGACTTCCTGAGCAACTAGTGTTGCTCAGGAAACTAGCTGCATTTCATCCACAGAAAATATAAAGAAACTTGCTTTTCATTTCCTTGAGTCATAAATAAGTAAGAAGTTCAGGCATATTTGAAATTTTGATGATATTTTATTCATAAACATAACTAATCTTATTCATAAACAAAACTATATGTTTCCAGATTTGCTGTCAATTTTCTGTTTCCTTCATGTTCCAGGGTAGAATTACAGAAGTGTTCGCCACACTCCTTCATCCTTCACCACCAGGGAAACTTCAGACTCTTAGTACTTTTACCTCTACGGTTGAATTATATATCCAGCAAAGCGAATACAAAATAGGTAACAGATGGTAACTGTTTATGCTCACTCTGGTAGTGGCTGTATAGAAAGGTCATCTCATACTGAGAAGACTTTCCCTTTACATAACATTAGAGACCTTGAAATTGTTTCATCAATATGAGTACGTTACAATGGCTTGAGGTTTTTGCCCTCTGTTTAATCCTGTAAGAACTGGCAGCTCCCTATGCCAGCTAGTAGTAAACTATAAAACAAACAAACAAACAAACAGATAAGCAAAAGTAGGGCACAGATAAGCAAAGGTAGGGAAGTTCACCAACACTATACCAATTTTCCAAGTAGACCGGCAACACGGCACAAGTCTGGAGATCCATGGTGCCACTGCAGCATCAAGCCACCAGCTTTACTGGCTCTTCCCAGGATATGACCTTTAATCTATCAGAGCAGGTATTACCTGATAATGAGCATGTGTGAAATTAATTAATGTGATTTTACTAGGACTTATCCCTTAGACTGCTAATTTAGCCAGTCTGAAAATTGCTTTATTCTCATCCATCTTCACATATTTTATACAATTTATTTATTTATTATTTTTAGAATTTGCTTCTCTATTGAGGTTATAAAAAACCCAAACAAAACAGTCATTTTGCCTGATAGAGAAGCATTTGTCTTTAGGAAGACAAATACCTCAGAAAAAACAAGTGCCTTATCCTATATATCCTATATATCCTATATATCCTATATATCCTATATATCCTATATATCCTATATACCCTATATATCCTATATATCCTATATATCCTATATATCCTATATATCCAATACTCAAGGTTCAAATAACTTTTATAACATAAGAGTTATAAAGTCCTGCATGATCTAGCTATGGAAAGTAAAGGAGTGGGGTGGCTCAGGTTCTGGCTTACCCCTTACCTATAGCAACTGAGATAGAGTGCTTGGCAGCTCCTCCCTCAAAAGGAAACAAACTGGGACCATTTAGAGGAATGAGGAAGAAATTAAATGTTTGGGAGCTTGATGAAGGCCATGAAAATTCTTCTTGTGATTTGGACATGATTCATTTGAATTGTACCATTATGTGTGTTACTAACAGTTCAAAAGAGATTCTTAAATGCAACTTTGAATGAACCTGATATTTAACCTTTTACAAAATTTTTGACACCAAACTATTTGGGCTCACTATTGGAGAAATTTGCATGCCTATGATTAACATATTTTAAAGTGTCAACAGTATTAGGAGCTTATTATTATTAAGTTAGTATCTAAATAGACTAATGACTAAGTGATTTGCAAAACTGGTGATGGAATTTTTTTTTTGGAGCCCTCTTGTACTTTGTTTGCCTATAAAGGGACAATGAACTATCCCCCAACTAGCATTTTGCCACTTACAAAGATAGTCATCGCTTCTGTGCTGCGCTTAAGTATAACCATAGTGATCTGATTCAAGAGTAGGGCTTCATCCTTCTCCAACAAAAATATTACTTTTTCTGATTGCAAAGTGAAATTCTTATTAATCAATAAAGCAAATGGTAAAATTTTACTCTCTATTCACTCTGCAAAAATTTTATTCCTTTTTCTTACAATTTAATTTCATTCTAGTAATGTTTTCCTATGCTCTGAGAAGGATGGCTGGTAGAATTTTGAAGCAGGTATGCACTGTGTAATTTAAAAATATAAGTATTTTATCTTTACTTCTAAGTGCTGTTTATTTCATCAAAGGTGCAGAGAAAAAATTTGGAGCACTTTTCCACCAGTGCTAGGAAGAGTAGAGTTATATACATACATACTATATTTAAGACATGTAATATACCTCTTTATGAGCAGGCTAGCAACTCACCTACATCATATGACTTGAAAAAAAATAAAATTTATATAATGACTTCTCTCAGCACAAATCTCCCCTCTCTTCCTTTTTGAGTTAATGGAGGTGAATAAGAAAACTTATGCAGGATATTTATAGGTCAAGTTTTCGTAACTCTGGATTTATCTCAGACTTCTAGTAATAATTTAGAACATAAACAGTACAGAAGATGCTAACTATGAATTCGTGTGTTATACGCTAATTAACTTTTAAAATAAAATTGGTAATTTCACCAGGAATAACGTATATCTATAATATATGTGACTATCCAGTCAGTATTTTTTTAGAGACATATATGGAAACATGCTATCTAAACCACAGTCCAGTCCCCTAGAATGAAGCACACTGCTCTGCATTGCTCTGGACACATAACTGAAGCAGACCATCTGTCTTATCTTTTAGGTTTTTATCTACACTACCAAAATATCCTGGAAATTACTTCACAATGTAAGATGTCACATACACTTTCTCTTCACATTAGAAGAGAAAAATAGAAAATAACTGAATAATCTGGCTGCCTAACATGCTGCTATTTTTGAGGCTGGGCTGCAGGATTTCGGCTTTAAATTATGAACAATAAAACAGGAAGTAAAAAAATAATGATTTAAAAAATACTTGCAAACAGTAAGTTTAAACTGCACTTTTACATATACAAAGATGATTTTGCATATACATGAAAAATGATGGTCTGAAATTGTTATCCACTATGAGAATCAGCTTCAGATCTGTATTATATCTATTTTTCATGTATATTTACAGAAGGATACTTTACATTTAAATCTTAGCTTTAACTGTTCAGTATTATTTTTCCACTTTTTACTCCTTAATGTTTAAGCATTCTAAAGCTACTGTTCGATATCAAGAAAAATCTCAAACATACACACTGTATGATGTATGGCCAGATGGTGTAGTTTAGTGATTAATATTTAGGTCTACATGCAGACATAGTTAACATAAATTATCAGAAACTGGCAAATGGATTGAACTTTAATCTTTCCTATTTTCCTCACCAATCTGAACCACTTTGTGGCCTTACCATCCTCCCATAAAGCACCATTTTGTCAAAAGAAAGTTAATCTGTATTTCCTCAGACTTAATAGTCACACTGGAACAAAGAGTTGAGTGGTATTGGCAGACACATTTCAGAAGTGTGAAAGACCAATAACTCATGAATAACAAGTCTGTACTAATAGTTTTAATGAGTGCTTTAATGGTTTAATGGATGGCACTTTAATAGGATTTCTAGTATTTTCATTCTGAAAGCTTGCCTTCAATAAAACTGTCATTAATAAAGAAGTGGATTTATTCACAGCGTTACTGTTTAGTATGGGTGCTTTGTTCTAAAGAAATAAAAATATTTTTAATACTGTTATTTCCCTCCCATGCTTTGACAAATCTTTCAGTTAGTGTGCTCTAAATGGCTGGCTGCTTAAACAAGTGTGATCTGTTAGTAGGAAAAGACTTGAGCAATATTTTCTATCACAATGCACCATCCATAAAATAGCTACTTGACTAATAATCATGGTAACCAAAATGTTCTGGTGGTAATCAAACTAGAAGAATTTCAAATAATCCCTCTCCAGTAAACCACGTACCTGCTCACTGTGCAGTTTTCCTTTACAACACATAAACAAGAGGCAAATGTTCCCTGATGGAGTATTCCATGACTGGATCCTGGTTCAATACTAAGGAGGGAGGGAGTATGACAAAATGTCACCCCTCCTGGTGTGAGCTGACAAGCGTCAGCCTGCTCTGGAATGCTTCTCTTCTAAGGGTCACTACAGCAGCAAATAAGAAGCTAGGAGTCTTAAGTTTCGGAATGTGGGGATTCATATATACTGCACAGCTTTCACAAGCCAGGAAGAGGAAGAAAGCATGTCCTGTAAAGCATTTTCAAGCACTGTAGGTGCAGTGTTTGTGTGTGGCTTGAATTAAATTGCCAATGACCACTGCTTCACAGAGAAACTAAGACCAGGTAGGCAAAGTAGAATGAAAAAGAAAAATTGGAGAGGATGTCAATGTAAACAGACTCAGAATAACTGGGGAAGGTACACAACTATGCAGAGAAATTAACAGTTTGACCCTCTTTTACCAATGTCAGCAAGTGTGAGGAGAATTCCATACCATAGTTGATGACTCTATAATAGAGTGCTATTGTAATATGCAGGAAGCTTGCTCACAGAATGAGATTTACATACTGCATTACCAAATATGAATGCTGGAAGCAAGAACATAAATTCATGATCATGGCAATCTGTCAACTGGAATTATGTTTTTTTAACTGACAGAGACTTTTCCATTATACTACAAATGGTATAATTTTCAAGAATATGGGGGAAAACCTCCACATATGGCTAAAACTTCTTTTGAACTTGAATATGAGTTTGCATCCTGGTCCTATAACAGGTAAAATGCAGATTTAACTCTGTTAACTCTCAAAGGAAAGGAGAACTAACTGTTCAAGAACAGCAAGAAATACAAAAAGCTTTCTTGCAATGATGTAAATTTTCCTCAAGAAATAAAAGGGTATTTTCTTCACAATATCAAGAAGATATTCCTACAACTAAATGAAATTATGCAAAACCTGATTCGAGTGGAATCAAACAAGCTATATAATTATACAACTGAATGAAACTTAAAGAGGAAAATAAGCATAATTTTAAAACATCTTTGAAGGAGACTCTTTATTTCAAAAGCTATAAATTCCTTAGTTTTTAAAAGTGAATCATATTGGTTTGTATTTCTTTCTGAACAGACTTAAACATAATCTGTTTATTCTCTACCAGAAATTAAAATAGTTTGATACTGATATTATAACCAGTTATAAAGGAAATAATTTTGTGTTGTAAATTAGGGATTGCAGTCATCTTCAGGGAGAAAGTAAATATCAGGAGCAGATGTATACCTCAATAATCAAAAAATCTTCCTTTGTTTAAATATTTTTATGGTTAAAGCATCCTGATGTTTTGTTTTATGTGTATGAAATGCAACAGGTCTTACAAACTAAACTTTATAATTGTCTCACACAAGACACTATGCTACTTTAAATTTTCAACATACTTTTCATCGTATTAATAAAGCACTGTCCACATTTTTATTTCAAGGAAAGAGGAAAGGAGTAAAATTATTCATTAATTCATTCATTTTTCTCTGTAAGCCCCTAAAATTATTGCAAATTAATATTTCTGAAAAGCTCCTACAAAACTCCATTTCATCTATAATGACCTGCTTAGTTTGTCCTTGAATATTTTTTCTTGTTTCAAGTGCACTACTTTTCTCTTTCTAGACATATCACTGCTTTCAGTTGGGCAAAATAAAACTGGCATTCATTACAGTATAGAATTATAGAATTATTAAGGTTGGAAAATTCCTTCAAGATCATTGGGTCCAACCTTTGACTGACCACCAACACTCCAACTGTATCATTAAATGCCACACCCAGCTGTTTCTTGAACAGTTTGGGTCATGGTGATTCCACCACCTGCCTCTGTTCCACTGCTTTCAGTAAGAAATTCCTCCTGATCTCCAAGCTGAACCTCCCCTGACAGCATGAGGCCATTTCTTCCTCTCCTGCCACTTATCACCCGGGAGAAGAGGCCAGACCCCACCTAGCTACAACCTCCTTTTAGGTAGTTATTTGACTAACTAAATTGTGTCCTTGAAATCCCTTGGCAAAAAAAGCATTAGGTATCTGAACAAAACACTGCATTCTAATATGTAACACCAGCTTTATTTTATTTGATTATTTGTATATAAGCATAAACAAATGCTGTTATCCTGATGAAGCATTCACAGCGTAAAGGAAGGAGATACTACCCCACTCTAAATCTTGACTAGCAGGACTTCAAATTCCTGCACTATATTTCTAAAATTCTCTACCATAACTATACTGCTGGCTCAGATACTACCCTAGGTGAAACTAAGCACCAAACAACCTAGGTGCATGCACGTATATGTGCTATTAATAAGAAGACAACTTTTCATCATTCACTGACCGCTCTAATTGTTTCTCAATAAATGTAGCACATCCTATGAAAGTAAAGTTAGAAAATTCCAATAAACTATGTTTGTAATATCTGAAAGAGGAAACCATTATAAGGAAAAAGAACAAAACCGTATTTTTGATGAGAAAAAAATTGATTTTTCCACATGAGTCACTACTATCTACAGTCATATAGCAGTTAAGTGCAGCTGTTTCTCTGATAGAGATTCATTCAGTGGATTAACTGTTCTTCCTGGACTTCTAAAAAGTATTATATTGATAATAAGTTTTATATGTGCTTCTACTATAAAAGATTTACTGTGTTTTACACTGTTTATGTTGTTGTAGTTTGAGACACAAAAAGAGAAATATATTCAGTAACCTGTGTTCCCACCACAAATCCTACCAACTGATTCTGAAAAACTACAATAAAAAAAAAAAAAAGTCAAAATTCATCTTCATGTTCTCCAGTACTCAGTTTTAAAGCAAAAGACTGGCTGAAATTTACAGGAAGAAACCTAAGCAGAGAAAACATTAAATTATACACAACTTCTTGTAACATTTGTTAACTAGTGCATATACATACATTCACTGTAAATCATACAGTAACACACAGAGTCTGATAGTGTAAATTTTGTGTTGTAGTGACAAATTATCATGCAAAAATAGTATGAATCTGAATTCACTTCCTTAAGGGTGTAAAGCTCTATGTACAGATCTCAGAAATGCTAAATTATTTTACACAAGTCTCAGAAATCTGCTTTGGAGGAAAAGATTTTCTGTTCTGTCTTATAGGAGGAAATGACTTTACAGATACATCACAGAATAGGCAGAAAATTACTGATTTTATTCAGTTCATCTCCATAACCACTTTTTATTTTTAAATTCTTAAGTCTCAGATAAGAAGGAGATACAATATAAAGGTCACTATCTTATAAACACAGATTTTTGCTTAGCAGCTGTCATGTCCATATGGATCCTTACATTACATAAAAATCCCACTGAAATTGCCAAAGTCAGCAAAAGCTTCCCAATAATCAGCTGGGGTCAATCCTGTTTTTAAATTAGAGAACAGAAAATAACTGTGTGCCATTAACGCTATGATATGTGATGTTCATACAGTAAACCAACACTTTATTTAGGCTTGGGGATTGCAAGCTAACAAAAAATTAATGAAGGATTATGAAAAATTAATTTTGAAGTAGAAATGAACCTCACTGAGGAGTCATAGCACTATCTTATATTAATGCTTCAGAAGCACTTTATCCAACACGTGAATTGTAAATTTATTTGAATCTTGTCACAGTAATCCTTGAGGCTTGGCCCCTCTTGGCCCATAAAAGATGGAATTCAAGGTAAATATGTGAGAGAAGTACAATGGAAGAAATCTCTACTGTTTTGCTGATATGTTATAAGAGCTGATAAAGGAGTTGCCCCGAAGAAGACACTATGGAATAGTTTCAGAAGACTTATAGATATAAGAACTTGCCCAGTTGATGACACTGAGCCTTGGAAAATATTATATAGCTAGAAGGTGTTCTACACTGGACAATGAATTGTTTTGAAGAGACAGGGAGGTTTGTCTGTCTGAGGAGAAAGTGGAAACAGGAAGGAAGTAATATTTTTCCAAAAGGAATAAACCAAACTTGTATTGACTTTTGATCAGAAATTCTGATCAAAAGTAAGTGGATAGAACATGAGCAAGGATAGAAGATGGACAAGTATTCAGGCATTTCTTGGAAAATGAGAAGCTGAGCTTGTGTGGTGAAACTGGTAAGTCTTTTGAGGTGGCAACCAAAGTAGATTGTGCTAAAAAAATATAAACATTCTTTTGAAATCAAGCTAACCTCCTGATAGAAGGAAAAGAAGTCAGAATCTATCAGAAAACCATCAACATATATTTTACCTAATGGTATCACAAAGTTGTATAACAGTTGCTGTATAAAATCAATACATCTTTGAATAATTTCATCCATGCAAAGCACACAATTCCATAAAAAGTAAGATAAAATAATTGCCAATGAGGAACGGGCATTATTAATAAAAAAACCACAACATAATCAGTAAAATAATAAAAATAAATAAATAAAAATAAGAAATTAAAAAATAACCAAAACAAACTTATTGCTTCCCTAAACAGGAATTATTTGGAGGATTTTGCTGGTATCAATAATGGTCAGTAGTTTTGTGTTGCATGTTACATCTCGAACTTTTGAGTATGAGAAGTATCTCTTTTTCCTTCTGTCTCACCAGTTCTAGCATTATCTGAAGTGATAATGACTGAACTGTTACCATCTGTACCTCTTTCTGCCTTGCAATCAGATTTAAAAAGAGTTTTCAAGGAATGTTAGTGAGAACTGCTGCTGAAGTAGAAGGTCTCAATCCCTGAACAAAAATATACCCACTACTTCCTGGCACTAGAGCTTAAGCAGACGTGGTGAGCTAGTTCAGGGAACGGATCCAATTGAAAACAGCAAAGAAAAATAAAACAATTAGTTTTCAGCTGAATCTATTTCCTGAGATAATCCTTGAACAGCTGCACATGTGCTAGTGCCAGGACTGGCACAAGAGAGACAACAGGAATGCACAGCCAAAACATGGAGATAATTTACAGTGATCATGCAACTGCAGCTTTTAGTCCACTGCGTAGCCTGGACCACAAAACCAAATAGCAGCGCTTTTCACCAATTCTATTTCAAAATGAATGAATCCTGGACAAGATGGAAATGAAGTGCTATCTCTAAAGCTGTAATTTCAAAGATATATGTTGAACCTTCTTGGGCAAAGCAATATAAGACTGAAGCTTGATGCTGATCCACTGTTGCCCATATTCTAATCTTGAATGTCTGACTGTTCTGCTCCAGATGGTATGTTTTGTAAAGATAAAAAAAATAAAAAATGAACTAACAAATGGAAAAAAAAAAGAATGTGAAAGTTGTCCTGTTTGAACAGACTAGAGAAACTTCTGCAGGGACAGAAGACACTAAGAATTAAATTATTTAATGTATTTTTCAATATTGGTTATAAATTATTAAAATTACACTCTCAAGATGATTTTAATTACCTAAGAAAGAAAGAGATAATACAAAAAACCAAAACTTTTAAGTTCTATTACAGCATAAGAAAACCCTGTCACCTCCCCTCCATGTTCAAGATGTAGTACAGCTGAATTGTTTAGAAATTGTTTTGTGTAGAAATTATACCATATTATATAACTTCTAAATTACTTGGAATTTTCTACACAGAAAAAAAAAATTGCCCATAGTACAACAGGAAATGGTTCTAGAATTTCTAACAAATGTTACCTTTTTATTATAGCGTACATTCTGTGATATAAATTTCCCTGACCAATTATTTATATGCTACAATCTCCATACTTAAGAACACAGGGTTTACACATAAAAATAAAGTTTTCCCACAATTTTTTTGATTGTAACAGTAAACAGCAATCCTAAGCTGTTCTTCAAATTCATTTTCAGGAATTGTTGAAACTGTATTTTCCTTTCAATATCTAATGAGATTATTTTTTAAAAGCAGTCTTGAGGACTTTCTGAATACTGCATTCAATTAAGTAATAGGCAATTGCAATTCTTTATCATAGTACTTAGTATTAATTTTTAACATCTTCTGTCAAAACTTCTAAAATACAATGGAAATATATAAGGTTTTCATGTACCCTGCAGTAACATGTTACTATGAAACTAACATGTGAATGGCATCCTGAGTGTTTTTTTACTGCACTGCCCGTGTTCATACAAACCTTCAAATGCAACTAATGTGCAGTCCCTAAAAAACATAGGAGCAACACAGGCTTTTACTCCACCTGACAAAGTGTCGGAGGATTTTAAGCAAGGATTAGTGACACAACAGACCATAAAGAAAATACTCTGTCGGTGATTCTTCTGGGAGCTGTTAATCCTTGGATCACTGACATGATCACCTATAGCTGATCTACAGAAGCACTTCTTTACTGATGGTTCAGTGCATACTTGATCCACGTATTTTTGACACAGACAATATTTTGGCATTTAAGTAACAGCTATAATTTACCAGATTTAATGGATGGCTCCCTATGTCACTTTAGCCAGAAATTACTGACCTGAGAGGTTGTTACTCTTCACTATAGCAATATCTATATACTCCATGGGTTACTGACAAGGTGCCTGGTAAATGATTACTGTCTTCCAGTTAAATAATTTCACGCTCTTTCGGACCATCATTCACAATTTATCCAAGTGGTATTGTTGACAGGAGGAAAATACAATGTCCTGAAACTGCTACATTAGAAGAGACACCAAGCAATTGCAAACCCTTCTATCTCATGTAGAATTAAAGTAGAGGACTGAACGTTCTTTGGAGCTTTTGCTATATGTGTCCTGTCAACATTATACAGGAAATTTAAAAAAATAATCTGAGGATCCTTAAACTGCAGAAAAGAGAGATGTTTATGCATATTAAAATGAATCTATGCTGTATCATTCACACACTACTTCAAGTATGAGTCCATGGAATCTGCCTGACATGTACCCTTATAAACAGAGAACAGGATTTTATGAGCAAAGAAGCCACCTCACCAATGTAGTAATTTTACAGCATTTTTTATCATGGTTTTAATATTATACAAACCTGGCACCATATCAGAGAGAAGTCTTGGGAAACAGCAAGCATGACATTTAAAATTTCAATAGTAAGGAAGTGGGTGAAATTACCTCATACTCCTGCGAGAACTTCAAATTGTCATTTGCTTTCAATCTTTCAATGTGATCTGCAAGTTCCAAGATAGGTATTGGGGGATGACTTGCCATACCTGTTAAACAAGAAAGAAGAACAAAATTTAAAGTAAACTGCAGTGATGGCATTGTTCTAAAATTTAGAAAATGCAGTAGTTAGAATGTCTATAAATGTGTAAGTAGTAAAGATGTCATATGTGAGAGAAGCAGGCAAATAGTTTGGTTACTCAAAGCAGGACATGCTCTGCATAGATGAGCTCTGAAGCCAAATTAAAAGTCACCAAACATACTCCCAAAGCTAACATTCCTAGGGTAGAGGAAAGAGCTACTGTCATATAAGTCAATGAATTTAGCTAAGCATGGAAAAATGAGACAGTTAGA
>VXBU01007733.1:51550-114173 GCA_013400315.1 Bombycilla garrulus | reverse complement strand
CACTCATTAAAAGCCGCTCCCAGTTCACAAGAGCAGTGTGGTTGGATGAAGCTGCTGCTGGCCAAAGGAAAAATCTTTGCCCCATTGAACTCACTGGCCAAACTCTTGTTGACTATTTTTGGGATTTAAAATATCCTGCAGCAAACACTCAGCACATAAAGAACAAGACTACCTGTTTTCTCCCACAGAAGCCAGTGAATTTGGCAGCTGGACTGTCACTTTGAGCATCAGTGCTAAACAAATCACCTCCTGTGATATCTCCTCACTCTAGAGGAATACAGGTCTTTTTTCCCTGTGTTGTTCTAGCATATGATATAATTACCAGCATTAAGGTAGGTTTTGTTTATTTTCCTCCACACTTGGCACTTGGATCACATTTGCTTTTAGGTGCTTGGGTTTTTTTTCCCAACACAATACAGAAACACAGGCAAACATGAGGTTGCTTTATAATTGCCAGAACACATAACTTGAAGAATTTAAGCCCACCTAACTCCCACTCATACAATCTGAATCTCATCTAGAATCCCTGTCTGTGGTCCAGCACTGACTTTCTAGGAGTCCTTTCTCTGCAGACACTTGCAAGTTCTAGATAATGTCTTAATTAGCCCGAATGCACTATGATGGCTCTGATTTAATTGTGTATCTATTCTTGGAAGCAGATGCTCTGGGGCAGCTTGGTCTTTTTGTGAGCCAGAGCTGTGGTGCAGTGAAAGCAGCGATGGACAAGCCGCTCACTTCCACCTCCTTCCCCAGTATGTGAAGCTTCCTGAAGGACTGTGCTGCGACACTCAGCAGGAAGGCAGAGCCCACTGCTTTGGGACTGAACCCAAAAGGCCAGTAGGTACACACTAGCTCTTGCTCCTTCAGTCTCTTCTCTTTTGAAGAGGAATATTTGTGGCTTAAACCTCAGGAATAGAGTGAAGACTGAATCGGTGATAAAGTTATATGGCTAGATTGCCCTCAACTCTGAAGGTATTTAATTATTTTCAGAAATAATTAATTTTCTTACTAGAAAATGTAGATGTCATTTGACAACAGAAACCTAAAATTTTCAGAGGCAGTGTCCTAGATAGGACACTCAGAGTAGCTGGATTGGGTTCCACTTTTGGTTAGGAGGCTGACAAATAGTCTATAAAGAAATAATAATAATAACAATAAGGGATAATAGTAACAATAAAATAAAAGTTAAAGAAGAAAAAGAGAAAATTAAGTCTTTTAGCAACAGAAGTCACTTTGTCTTTTTTTATTCTCAGGCCTTTGAAAATGCCTCAAACTTTCGGTAATTGCTATGCAAACACTTTTGATGTCTGTGCAAAAACATCTGGAAGCTTACAGTGGCATCTGGATATAAATATTAAAAAATCAACAAAAACATGTGAATTAGCCATGTGGATAGCCATAAAAACCACAACCACAAAACCCTCCTCCACATCTTTGGCTGCAAACGTGAGTGCTTTCTCACTTGGCTTTAATGTGTTTATTAATTGATGTTCAAAAAATGAGTGCTCATGACTACTGATTTGGTTTCCTTCCTTTCATATCGACCATTCTTAATCACTCTAGAAATTCCCTTGCCTGCTTTAATAGGAAATAGGATAGTGAATGTCCCTCATTCCTTTTCCATGCCCTCATCTAAAGTTTTGGTATTCAATGAGGAAGTTTTGGTTCAGTTTGCAAAACATGTGCTTGCAAGGCTCCTTTTCCTGCAGGACACAGTCTAGACTTGCATTGATTTCTTTCTGTGGTGGGCAGAGATACCTGAGAGTAGTTGCTGTAGGCAGTCACTTCTCTGTGTTACAAGACCATTTGTTTTAGTGTACTCAGGTCTTATGCTAGCATGTCCACTGGTGAGATTTGCTCTAATGAAGGAGAGGTGACTCTAAGGTCCAGATCACATAGGACAGCTGAAGTAAAACTTCCATCCAGCTCTCACAAAGTCAAAAAGCAAGTTAAAGTGGCAATTCCATGGTTATTTTTTTGACTTATGCAATCTAGTCTTGCAACTTTTGAGCCCCTCAGGTCAGCAGCGTTGCAAGTCACTTTTTCAAAAGTGGCAAGAATATGAAGGCACACAAACTTTTTGCTTTTTAATGAGACTGGTGCAGATAATCAAATGTTTTAGAAGCTGACAGGAGTCAAGCACATATGGATTTGATAACTCGGGTCTTATTACCTTGATTTTCTCTTGGTAAAAACATACATAATGGCTTTCTGCCTCCAGAAATGAATATATGAAAGATTGAGCAGTGCAAGTACAATAAGTCATTTAAATTTTCCGAAGAGAATTGGAAATGCCCAGTTCAGTGATATGGATCAGCTAAGGAGTGCTGTATCTTTTAGGTGCCATCACTTGCTCTTGTCTCATCATTTTCACATTCTTGTTTTCTTCCTGGTTTTTAGCTTTGTTTGCTCATTCGTTTCAGACTTCAGCGCTATTCACCTCATTCTAAGGAGAGCGTTCAGCTACAGTCATATATATCCTACTAGCCAATCTGGACTGTTTATGGAGTGGACTTCTTAAATTCTTAAATGGTTCATCTGTTTCTTAATAGTCTGAAGACATGCAGAGTATTTCACGATTGAAACAGAAATGCTGTAATTGGCTGTTGCCCTTTCCAGTTGCTAACCCACTGGGATATTCTGGATAGGACCGACTGCAAGCCGAACAAATTGCTCTAAAAGACTCTCAAGAATGGAAACACAAATGTTTGTATTAGATTTCTGCCCTAATATTTAGTGAAGACTCTATAATTTAAATAAAAAGGCTCATTTTTCCCCAATTTAATCTCCTTTAAACAGTGTGGGAGTTATAAATATTATAATAATGTTACCACTTTCATATTTAAAAATCTGCCCTCTGAGCATTTACATTCAAGATTTGTTTTCCTTCAGATGTGTAAATAACACATAGCAATTTGCATCTAATGCATAAATCTTTCTCCTGTAGAATGCAAATTAAAAACAAAAATAATCTGGCCCTCAACCCATTCATTTTCTTTTTTTCCCCACCTCCTCATATTTACAGCAAGTTAGCTAGCTAATTCTTACAATGAGAATTTTAAGAGTTTATGTGTGTTTAAAAAATTATCTGACCGAAGTTTTCTTCCACCGAGTAAAAAGAAGCCTAGAGCTGATTAATAGCGTTTCCTTTTCCAGTCCTAATGAATGTTTTTCAGGTTTTATGCATCCCAGATGAATCTATTTTAATTGGTGTGTGTCTGTGTACATAAATGTTGCTCTTTCTTGGGATTTATCCCAAATGAGTTTAGCTTCTCTGTACCTTGTAGGACAATATCGATGCTTGCTTAATCAATTTCAATTTGCTGTTAAACCAGAAACGAAGCATCTATCAGGATGAGACAGGAAGGGTTGAATGGACTTTTCATGTTGCTGAGGTCTCTTTGTGAAATCTGCTCCATGAAATTTCTGGGGCTCAGAATTTACAGGAAGCTCTTTCTTCTCTGGCTTGCACTTACCACCTAGTCTGGATGCACCCTCAAGGTGATTTTACTCTACATGTTTCCAGCACTGGCAGTGTATGTGCCTACTGATGAGTATCATGGGGCTCAACCCACTAAAAATAACTTCTCTAGATAGTCTTGCTGCCTTCGTAAAAATGCAACCAAAATATCTCATTGAATCATCTTCCTCAGGTCAGATTGGCTCTGCTATTTATGACTGCGGAGTCACTTCTGCCGCCCCGCCTGCTTCGCACGGGGCGCGGAGCCAGCCCCGGCAGACGTGAGGCGGTGCCAGCAGCAGCAGCAGCTCTCGGGTGGGTGAAAGCCTTCTGCTCGCACTTCGAGTCCCTGCCCCAAGCTGCTGGATATCCGGCGTGCTGAAAACTCCCCGGCTCCTGGAGGCAGGTGCTGCTTTAGTGATCAGCTCTGAACGCCGTGGCAAGCAGTGGGTGAGCATTTCTTCCGCTGCTGCCTGATCACAGTGATGCTAATTTTAAAGTGGTGAGGAAGCGCAGGGAGGTGATAGTAGGATGGTCCCAGCTGTTCCTCCCAAGGACGTGAGTGGCACTTCTATCTGAGAGGGAAGACAGGAACTCCCATTTCACTGCACAGACTGGGAGAGTAAAACCTTCCCTATATTCCTGTTTCACTCCATAAAAATGTTTTAAAAGGCTCATCCTCTCTTCCCCCCCTGGAGGTTGTATTTAGTTTTAAGCTCTCCTGGCTGCTGCACTGATAGCTCCTTAGCATTTCCACTGCAATTAATCAGAACAGAGCTGATTATGCTTTTGTCTCTGATTGTGTAAATCAGGATCCTTCTGTCTAAAATGAGGAGACCTTTGCTGCCTGGGTACCCTGCTTTCCGTCCCATCTCTTCAGCATGGCCAGGCAGCTAGGCATTCCTGGATTCATGTGGCATATGTTGCTCCTGTGTTGAAATCAGGCTGAGGATGACTGAGGTGAAGGACTAAGCAAGCATCATGGCTTTGGTGAGAGGAGCTGTGGGATGGATGAAGTCACCATTTTAGGGAGCCTGTTAACCCACTTTTATGCTGTAAGAGATGAGAAGGCCCAGAGGGCTTTGGCCCATTTGCTCTGCAGCAGAGCCAAGCTCATCACTTCAAGTACACTTCTTCAAAATCTGCTTGGACAGGGTAGCACTCATGCAGTATGAACTGAGAAGAAAAAGTTGGTTTGGATAGAAAAATATCATAGTAATGAAAGCAGCTCAAGGTCCCAGTAGTCTCTTCTAACAGCCCACAGGCTGCTTCCCTCCATGTTTCACACAAAACATCATAAGGGCTTTGGCCTTCACTGTGGGCCTGTGTGGGTCACCTTGAGGCAGCCAGGCTCTCACTTGAGATCACTGGTCACATTGGGACAGCATAAGCACAGAAAGAGCAATGAGGCTGTGTGACCCCTTCTATGTGTTTGGAGAGGTTAATTGAAAGAACAAACTTAATCATAGGAAGGAAAAGAGATAATGCTGAACAGCCAGCAAAGTCACTAATGTCTGTAGTGCTGGGGACTCCTATCTCACAGCCCATGAGTGTGGCCAGGAGATATCTTCTGTTTTAGAGTAAGCTGTGCCTGCAAATCAAAAAGCTCTTTAAGAATATGTATTTCAAATCAGCACTCCCGTGGGAGTGACTGCTTTGCAGGTGTGTAGTCTCAGGTGCAGACGGGTTAAAATTATTTGCTCAAAGACTTAATATGCAGGGCTGAGCAGGCAGCAGGACCAAGGCAGGACTAAGGAGTTGCAGGATTTGCCCATAATCCCTTCTTTTCTGTTAGTAGCAAATGATAATTTGTAACATTGTCTTTTAGGAAAGCAACCGCAGCATTCCAACTTAAGTCAGAAGTCTTCCAGTTACACTAGCTAAAACTGCAGGAAGTATTTCTGAAGGCAGACACACTATGCATCTTTTTCTTCCACCTGCCTAAACACTAGACTATGTGTTTCTGTTCTGGTCTTAAAGAGGAATGATGAATTGCAACTCCAGTTTGCAGGATGTAACATTTGATTTTGCTCTATCTGTGGTTAGCAGATCACATTCCTAATACATCCTTACTTGTCAAACAATAGCTCTGTAAGCAGAGATCAAAGGAGCTGGAGAGAACATGGTTCCTTCACTCATATAGGAAAAGATGAGAGGCAATATGATCTTGACCTCTGAAAGTCAGGGACAGCTCTGAGAGTGACATGAGCCAGGACTACCGTTGATCATGTAACAACAACAAACACTGGTGCCATGACACAGATATGGATTAATTCTTTGGAGAGGGTTGCATTTGTTCAGGTCCTAACCCCTGTAAAACTAAAATTAACTGGATAAATGTACCCTGTGTTGTTTGTAATTTTAACTATTTTTCACTATCTATAAATGAACAAAGCAAGCAGATTCTTAGTAGATTGTGTTGCAAGATTTTGCGTGGAGAAGAAGCAACTCCTTGAGTGAATTACATGTTCAGATTATGTAACAAAAACAGTCTCTGCAGGGTTTTATTGCTCCGTAAGTAATATACTGTCTGCCCTTTCCCAGGAAGCTTTTATACCATCAACAAACAGCAGGGGAGTGAAAAATCTCATCTGTAGGACATAGTAAACCCACAATAGTAAATATGGCTATAAACTATAAGTAAGATAGCACATTTACAGATGTTCATTCTAATCCAGATGCAGCTACTGTACCTCCAAAGTCTCACAGATCTAGTGCAGAAGCTGCTTTGCCATTTTTCATGGACAACTAATGAAGCCATACGATGGTGTTGTTGCCATATTTTTCCCCCAGCTGCTAAATTACATTAAAAAGCCCTAAATAAACACTCAATATTTTCCTCACATAAATTTATCGTGTAGCAATTATTGCAGTTAATCTCAGTGCAGGTATGTGACTGTAAGTGGGAGGTGTCAATCAGTATAATTAGAAAAGATGTGCCTGAAAAACCACCTCTGCATTACAATATTGCCCCCACTATCAACACCCTACCACATGGCATGTCCCTTCTTAGTTACACAGTGTAAGTCTTGTGTTGATTCAGGCTTGAATTACACAGTAAATCTTTGTGAATTTATAGACTGTCCCTTTGAAGGCAGAATTGTGCCAGCCTATTTATTTAAAGTCCTTTTTTCACTGCAGCAGCATGCTTTGGAGATGTAATACTTAATACGCAAAATCCCTGAGTGACAGCAGCTCTGCAAGCTCATGATACTTATAATACATTACATATTATCAATAAAATGTTGCAAGACATGTCATAGATCTTATTAACATAACATCCAAATTATGGATATAATTTTGACCTATCTATTGATGGATTAGAAACAAAGCTTAGATTGTTAAACAGAATTAAAAGGCTCAGGGCATCATTAAACAAACTGTTTCAAGTAAAATGCCTGTATTTCACCATAAAAAGTCAAAGCATACCTGTGCTGGTTTGAAAGCAAAACCAGTGAGACTCCAAGTCAGAAATACAATTTAATAGGAAAAAGTAAAATACATGCAACTAATAAAAAAAGAAAAAAAAAAAGCCCCACTTACAGAGTCAGAATGCAACCTGACACCCTGCACGTTAGGGTGGTGGTAGCCATCCAGATGAAGTGGTCTTGCTGAACTGGCAATCCTGTAGACAGGTCTGGTAGCTCTTATCCTCTGGAAACCAGTGGGCAAAGGCTGCTTGTTCTGTCCCAGTCCCCACGTTATATCCAGGTGGGAATGCTTGGCTCCTCCCCCTGGGCAGAGCATCTCACAATGGACTGATGTCATTCTATGAGTCATGTGGAGGGTCCTTAATTGCCCATTAAACAGAAATGGCTCCTGGAGGGAGTTATCTATAACTCATGGGGCAAGGCGTTGATGGCCCATTAACAGAAGATAGTTTGGGGGGAAAAGGCAAGGAAAACACTGCCCCTCCTGGTTTCAACAGTTCATGAAGGTGGAGAAAGACTACAGACCTCCTGGCACATTTTTACATTGTAACCTAGGACATATACCTGAAATGCTGGCTGTCCCCAAGGCACCTTATAAAGTTTAAAGATACCCATAAATAGCTCTCAAGTATTTTTTAAAAATTGCTTTTGCCATTGCCCTCATACTAATTATGATCCAAATTTTTCCCAGAAACTTTGGCCACCCTAAAACATTTTGATCTGTGCCTCACCCAGTCCCCCAAAGCAAACCAGAGAAAATAAGCTCTGAACTTCCAGGAGATCTAGACAGCACGCAAACCTTTGGTATCAGTGACATGTAGATTGCCTGCCTGTTGTGGCCCGTTTCTGAGTAGAGATTTTTTATGTCAAGACTGGAGAGTGTAGTGACAATGAGGCTCCAAACAGAGATTTACAAGTGACTCCTCAGACATTCAGGAGTCTGTGCTAGCAGATCCAGCTGAAGACTTTGTACATGAGGTCATAAGTGACTCTTCTGCAAATTTTAAGAGACATTTCTGGGGTTGGTTTGTTTGTGCGTGTTTAGGTAGTTTTACTAGTTTTTATTTATGGAGTGGGTTTCGGCATTTTAACTGTGGATTCTTTGCCACATTTTTTTGTGCTCTCTTTGTGTTAGCGCTTTGGCAACAAGGAAAAAATTAAGGCAAGTCATTTAAATGACTTGCCCAAAGTCATGTAGAAGAGCAAGGATAGGGCCACAAACAGCTCAGAGATGTCCTATTTCCGAGGACATCCACTTATATCCTGGAAATATTATTTTTTTTCCAAGTCATTAGGATTCACTGTCTTTAGCAGGGTAAATATGTCTTCTTCCCTCCAAACTTTAGTTGTTTAAAACATTGAATTTTATTTTTAGGATGTGAGCTTCTGTGTTTGGGTGGTAATGGGGTGTGCTTAGTCTAGTAAAGATGAAAGGCAAGAAGCCCAGAAATTACTGTATTTTTTTAATTATTTCTATAATATACTTTCTGGATCAAGTACAAAACCATGACTGAGAGAGAACTTTTCCATTGACTTGAGAGGGAATAGAGAGACACATTTAAAAGAAAACTGTCCAGTTGATGAGTAAGCTGGAATGCATCACTGAGTCATCAGTTTATTCTATTAGAGTGGACAGTACTTTACTGTTGATTAAAAAAAAATTTACTCAGTCCATTACAAATTAAATTCAGAGAACGTATACCTGCCTGATAATCACAACTCTCTCTCCCTGAGCATTGATCAGTAATAGTGACCTTTGGGGTAGGGGGTAGAAGGTGATAGGCTAAATAGTTTTGAGTTACTCCTCTTGCTCTGGAAAATCTTAAAATTTTAACAACTTTGCTGTGCCTCAGGTCCCTTGAGACCTGACATTGGCTACAACAAAAGAACGTATATATTTGGATAATAGTGCTATAAGTAATTATGATGCTTTGTGTTTGTTTTGATTTAGGTTTTTGTTTTTGTTGGGTTTTTTGTGGGTTTTGTTGTTGTTGTTGTAATCTCTCCTAGAGTGATAAAAAGGCTTTATTTGACAAGTTATAAAAAGTTAGTTTTCACTCCAATTTATTCAGTCTCATATACTGAATAAATAAAGGCACAAATAAGAGTAGCTTGAGCTCCGCAGTGGCCTTCCTTGACTCTTTCAGTTAACCTTAAAGTTCACTGTGCTGAAAAGTAATAGCATTTAGTTGTCAAGAAGCCAGAATGACATTTTGTGCCATTATTCTAATGCATTTTTCACTGTGCATTTTCTTTAATTATTTCCATGAGTAATATTATGCATCCTTGCCAACACAATTCTGAAAATTAATTTACATGATGGCAATTTCTTAATGATTTTGATGTCAAAGTTAATAGCAACATCTGATAGTTGATCTGTTTGAGCTGACATAAATTTAACTTTTAACGTATTGCTGCCAAAACCAACAGCAGCATCAAATTACATTGCAGAAAAATAAACATCCACAGGGTAAAATCCTCGTTAGAAAAGTCTTGATCCTTACCCGAGGTTTATAGGTTCAAAATAAAACCAAGGCCCCTAGACACAATGCATGTCAGACTTTTACTTCCTCTTAGTTTATTTATTTATTTACATATTAATGGTATTGATGTTTCATATATAAGAGATCAAATTATATGCTATCATATAAAAGATGTACTCTCGCTTCCAGCTTGGTGCATGTATTCCATATATTAACAGGAAAAAAAGCATTAATCAAGCTTTTATCTTTCCAGTTCTTTAAGCATGAAGTCTAAACTGCTCTGTAGGGGGGGGGAATTTAGGACTGATGTCTGAACCCAAATTTGTGTCTTGTGTCTTTGTGAGTTCAGTTTGCATCATGTGGCAATAAAATCAGTGAAATAGACTTTCTGTGGAGGCAAATACTGTTAATATCAATAAAGCAAGAAACAGAGCAATGCAAAATAATGTTTGGGATCAATACTTTTAGTACATTCCTGCTATATGGAAGTGATGCATAGATAAATAGATAATTGTATGTGTTATTATATATATGTATCTATCTTTTTAATATTGACTCATATAAGTATTACATGAAAACTAATATAAAATAAACCCACATTCTTCAAGTCTTTGTCCAGGAGATTTGAAGATCTCTTTACAAGTCTAAAGGCATTTTTATTTACCAGTTAAATATTTTAGTACACCTTAGTATTGAAAAAATGTATGTGAAATTATGATAGCCATAAAATGGTGATGGTTGTTTTCCCTTTATTTTTTTAATGAAAAGCAAAGCCTAATTCCATGACACAGTCACTAACATAATATTTATTTCCCCCTGCTTCAGCCTGTTAAATCTATAGATGAAATATTAAAAACCATTAGAAATAAAATTGATCCTGCTGTATATCTCAGCCTTTTCCCAAACCGGCTTTTCATCAATGATATCCACAAAGGGAGTGCATATTTAATTTTACATTGTGAGGAGATAATTATACAGCCTCAATTAGACCTCTCGTTGCTGAAGTATAAAGGGCTGCTAGTGCAGACTCAGATCATGTGCCTCTAAAATGCACTACCTTTCCTTCTTCAGACTCGACAAGCAAGGTGTCTGCCCCTACCTGCTGAACAAGAAGCTTTGCCTGATTGCTTTTAGCCTCTCTTAAACTTGTCTTCACAAACATGAGGACATGTACTTGCTTGAAGCCCCCCAAGACTCAGGCATGTCAGTGTCCATTTTCTGTGTCCATCCTGTGGAGATGAACATTGCTCCACCCAGAGACAAAATTTGTTGAACAGTTTTAAGTCCCAGTGGTGATGGTGAAGGTGCAAATGACAGCAATAGCTTAATCCCTCATATATATTTCTGGGGAGCTGTATTTTGGAAGAAGCCTGTGGGATGAGAAGGACTTGGTTTGCTCAGAATTTTTAACTTTCTTGTGCAGTGTACCATGAGTGCACATGTTCAGCTATACACCTGCAAGTTCTTGTAAATGTAGTACGGTGGTGGAGTACATGAGAACAAGAAGATGGGAGATGTCTGAAAGCCCTTGAGTTTCAACCGCCTTTTGTTAGGATACACACATCTTCCACACATTCAGACATAAACTGAATCTACCTCAGCCTTTTGCTCTTAAAAGAGCATTGGTTTGAGGCAGATACTAGTCAAACAAGTAAGGACAGTGAGAGAGAAGACTGGAAAAGAGTCTGATATACACAGTGGGAATTATTTTGTTATGCAGGCTTTGTCGAAGGTGTTTCCTGCTCAAACATTTGTGATAAAGATCTGGGATGCTTACCTTTAACAGAAAATAATTTAATTTCAGAGCCTTTTTTTGAAGGGTGGAGAAAAGGGAGATTTCTTTCTCTGTAACATTATCCTATATTAATTAAATTTTATTCTAATAATCAATTTTTAAATAACATTTGATATTATGGAGACTGAGAAAGGAGTGGAATATTGACTGTCCTTTTTCCTTGGTCTGCAGAAGATATGGGTTTTAGCTGCTCAAGATTCCTTTGGAAATGGGTTAGTCAAGAACACCAAATTCTTGGTTTTAAGAATAGCTGCTCAATGAGGAAGACCAGTGTAAATGTTATCTTTATTCCAGGTGAGCAGAAAATCTCTGAAAAGCATTTCTGAGGAGTGTTATCTTTGTGGGTTGGTTGTTGGAAGGTGTAAGAAATATGACTGTGATTGTGGTTTGCACACTGACTCTCCCCCACAACCCAAATAGCTTTCTTGCCTATGACATTTCAGAAACCCATGTTTTCTGCCTCCAGACATGTGCAATGCCTGTGCACAAAATACTACTTTTTTTTTTTTTTTTTTTTTTTGTGCAGGGCTTGTCATGAGTTGGACACAACCTCTTTGGAATGCAATGTAGGAGTTTGAAAGAGAGATTTTAAAAATTCAGAGCTGCCTGAGGAATGTGAACATTACTAATGAAAATGTGTTTGAGTTTAATATTGAAACTAAATATCCCATAGAACAGAACAAAATTAACTTCTTCCTCCCCAAAACTCATGCTGAAGTTTCCACAGTCTTAAATCTGGCCCAGAAACTTAGCCTCTGAGTCAAAAACTGCTCCCTCTGCCTCACATAAACACCCACACCCAGGCATCTCATAGTGTCTTCCATTTCTTCAGTCCGCCGATTATTTGCCATACCCTGTTATTGTGGACTATCTTAATTGCTCCTTAGTGACTCAAACATTTATTAACTCCTCAGGAACCAGAAGTTCATCATGTTAAGAAGCTCCCAAGCCTTAATTGTTGTGATAAGAAGTCTTTTAGGACACTGATGGTGGCATGAGTGATGGTAGAGGCAGCAGGGGGACCACCCGGCAACAGAGCTATGTCTCCCAAAGCAGGGGATGTTCTACTCATGCCCTACACCAGAGAGACATAGAGTGCTCTACAGGAGGTGGGATGCATCTTGTAGCAGTGTCCCTTTGAGTTATGAAGCCTGAGGGAGAGGGCAGCAACAATGCACTACTCACTTTCTTTAATCCGGTGTGAGCGCAGAGGTGTGACCATGGATATGATCTAACTGCCTTAGTCCTTAGTGAAGAGGCAGAGAGCACAGGTCCTTTCTGCAGAAACAGTAATTAGTCAGAAGGCAGCCTAGCTACCAAGTATAATGCTCATTGTTTCTCTCCTTGACAGCTAGCTCAGGCTGGTTGTTAACACACAAAAAAAGCTTTCACTTTGAAAGTAATTTGGCTCCCTCCATCCTCCACTGCTACATTTCCTTTGCAAAAACTGTGCTGAGTCACATTATGATGTAGCTAAGGTGGTGGGGCCTCTTTAAGGTGCCACTTTGGCACTCTAGTTCAGAAGTCTCAGACTGGACCAAGACCAGAAAAGCAAGCAATGGTGGTGGAGGTAGCCTCTCAGTTCCCATGGCACAGACAGCTCTACAGTGAGCTGGGAGAAAGTTTTGTGGGAGAAGTTCCACAGCACATTACATGACAGCTTTTTAACAAAAGGGAAATTATGTCCTCTGTTACTTGTTGCACTAGGATTGATTGCGCTGAGCCCTGTAATCCTGTATATATTAAGTCTGCAGACCAAAAAGAGCTTTCACTGTAACTGGACAGTCACTAATGTCCATTTACTGCACTGTCCTTGTCATCCAAAGCTTTCAGTCATACGGTTTACTAATTGTACCAAGCAATGTGTTTTTAATACAATGGGTATTTACAATCTGCAATAGTTATTTATAAAGCCTTAAGAAATATGCTATGTCTGACTACTAAATCATATGATTTTAAAGGAGGTTTTGTGTATTTTTGCATCCACTTTAAACTTACACACAGAGAGTATTTCCAATTGTTTACATATGTTAGAATCTCTTGCATTTAAATAACTTATTATGCAAATATTTACAAAATGCATGGATATTTATTTTTACAGTACCCTCTATTCAATCACTGAGCTAAGATTTAATGTCTAAACATTGTCTGCAGAGTTGCATGTGCAGTAATGTATTATGAGTCATTATGTACTATATAGTTATACAACAAAAATAACAGATTCAAAAAATAAAAATATTAGCCTTGCAAAGGGAAGTACTCAAATTTATGGAGCATCAGAGGTAAGGTACAATCCTGTTTCAGCCCCCATACATATGTGCCTTATACCATGGCCTTTACTAGCCATGCCCCTGTTGTCCCCCAGCTGCCCTCAGCTGTGATGGGTGCGTGTGTCCCATGCTGTGTCACAGGCCAAGGCTCTGACCAAGGCTCCAGCCAAGCCTTGGGATCAGACCAAGGCAAATTTATAATGTTTCTCAGGCAAGGAAATTTTCCTGAATTTGGTCACCTAAGTGACTGACCTAACTCAGCAAGCATGTTTCTGATTTTCCCACTCCAAGAGCGAAAGCTTGCAGGAGGAGAATGCTCTGCACTAATTCACCTCTCTGGCTGGAGCCATACACCAAGCAGGACTAATTTTGTATTTGAGACATTTGAAAGAGCAGTGTGTTCTCATATAATCAAAGGCAGCCTGAAGTAATTGCGTTGAAGGGTTTTGCTGACCAAAATATCTTCCACCAGGAAAGGCTGCTTTGTTGGAATTGAAATACTTCATATAAACATTTTGTTTGTGATGATATTTTTGACCGAAAAAAATGTGTGCAATTCAAAATCTGAAGGAAGTTCTTTTCACTGCTGGTTGTTTCAATGTAGGCCTGACTTAATTTATTTTGGTTTCAGAGCATATGTTATTTATATTTACTATTAATGAGTTAAATATTATCAAATCCCCTGCACCATGTCCTTGGAACATTTTAATCCTTTTAATTCTGACATTGACCAATTAGATTATTAGAAGGCATCAATAACTTTGGGTTTTAACAGTTACGTATTTATTGGCCCTTCTGCATGCACAGGGCTTTCCTATATTTCAAGAAAACAAGAAAAAGTTCAGAAACTTATTTTCAGCAGAATTTAGAACTGCTATGAGGACGACATCCAATCTAAAAAAAAGGCAACAAAAAAACAAGAACTTTTTAAGTGGATAAAGTTTTCCCAAGTTATAAGGAGCCAAAATAAATCTAAAAATTATTGAGTGATCTCAATAATAGATGGCAACTTTTGTTCTATATATTACCCTGCAAATGATTTGTCCTTGGAAGTTACTCTGAAAACAGTAACTGTATTTAATTTTTAAATAATACAATTTATAGAGAATTTGTAGCACAAAGAGAAGATACTTGAAGCCAATTTTTTTTTAGTGTTAGCTGAATCAGTGATGAATACAGTGTATACAATTTCTACAGTTAAAATTTCCTAAAGCTAATTTATAGCAATATGCATCCTGCATATTGATCATGTCCTAATACAAACCAGGCTAAATAGAAGTTATCTGAAACTGAAGACAGGTTGGACTACTGTAATATCATTTGGATAAAGAGTTCTAAGAATGATTAAATGCATCTGATCCCAAATAATTTATTTCCAGTTCACAAAACATTTTGTAACTTCCTGGGTATTTATATTAATTGACGTGTGTCTCACTACATTCTGATTATGGAAAAAGGTAAAGCAAAACAGTGATGAAGGAGACTCACATAGACAAGTATCAGGAGAAGTTAAGAGTTTTATTAAAAAGAAATGCTTTCATAGCATTTCATACCTAATAAAAAGTGTTTGGCTAGTGTCTGACATAATGGATCAGGATTCTTCAGTTCATGACTCACTAACTCTCTTTGGAGGCATTTGGAAATAGGAGTGCTCACAGCAGGTGTGCTCACAAGTGTAATGTGGGTAGTAAGAAATCCAGCTCCATACAGCATACTGCAACAAGACCTTGTTTGGCTGTGGGCTTGACTGTGAAACATTAATTGGTTGGGCAAAACGAGATCAGCCTGGCTTTCCCCAGACTCTTAGCCTGAGGTGGCTACAACACCTTCCAAGCTTTTTTACATTTAATTTTCTACTAGCCACTTTTTGGGGATCTTAATAGAGAAATCGGGTTCTGATCTTCCAAAGACTGGGATTTTTGAACAACTTTCCTACAGACATATTGAGGGGCAAGAAAGCCAAGAGGGATTATGAAGTAGATCTCAGTGTGTTTATGAAAGGGATTACAGACCAAGTTTTTCTGCAGCAGTCAACTGTGGTTTGTGGCTCAGTAGTTTCTTTGTTTGCTGAAGCAGGCTTATCCAAACTTAAAAGGACCAATCTCTTCTCAAATGCTTCAGCTCCTTTCTGGAGGTCAGCAAAAACTATCTGAGGCAAAGAGTCCTGCTGCTAAAATCCAGGGCCAAAACTCAGACCAACCAGTCTTCACTGAAATGTCACTGGAGTCCTGTCTCTTCTGCTGGCTTCCTTCTCCTTCTACTCTCATGTCAGTCTCACAGAATGGTCTTGGGAGAGCCAAGAAATGTACATATCACATTTACACATCTAAAACAGTGGGTGAAACATTGCATAAACCACTCTGATGAAGGCAATGGTGCTTGATTAAAATATGGTAGGCGTGCCAAACATTACTGCAGTAAGGCTGCACCACAGAGTCCACTGCTTGGAAGGCACCTACCCAAGCAATTCTACAGTCTCAGCTTCCTCTGCTCTGAACTTAAGGCTCTCATTCTTCCTTTGATCCCTTCTTCTATCACTGGAGATAAATTCCATCACACCAGCTCTGTTTCAGGTGGAAAGCAGAATGCCTTTAAAAATAAATAGAAAAATGAAGGCAAAAAGCAGGACACACCTATGCATTTCACATGTGACTTCCACCCACATCCTGCCTTATAGCTACAAAAATGTTGAGTTTATTTATATAGAAATAAATACACTTTTTCATCACTGCAACTTGTAAATAGGAAATGAAGTCACAATCCTCAAAATTATAATGGCAGGCACACAAAGACACAGTTGCTGGCACGCAATTCAATTAACAGATAGCAATCACCATTGGGTGACTGTGTGAGGTGGAAATATACACGCCTGTTAATAAGTAATATCTTAAAGCTAAGGTGTTTATCAGCCAGCAGCCAGACATGGGCATAAGTGTGGGCAGACAGCATTGCTCTGGGACATTTCACAAAACCTGCTCTCTTCACTTGAGGATTTATGTTTAATCATTTGGTAACATTTTAGAAACATCTAGCCTGGGAAGCTTCTCAAACAGAACTGCTTAGGTCAGAAAATGCAGAGAGTTATTTACTGATATGAAAATAGCCAAAGGAATAGAGTGATTCTAGGTCATATTAATGGAATGCTTTGTTGCCATCTTTTTGACCTTTTAAGTTTCTGGGGTATGCCTGCTACGTGAAGCACAGCCTTATCTGGGTAAACATGCAGGAGGCGTTCATTAATACTGGGGAAGTGAATGATTGAACTGCTGTTTGAAATAAAATTTTAACTCTTTTTTTGCTTGGTTGAAAGCCTAAAGCTAAAACAGTTTTCTTCTAGGCTCCTTGAACTTTAATTTGCATTACATTTTGGCCTTTCAAAGGCTTCAGGCAGGCCAAGGTTTGTCATCTGCTGAAAGATGTTCAATTTAAATTTTCCCATCAGGGCTCTCTCTGTGCCACAGTGGTAGGGTGAACTCACAGGGCTGTTTTGCATGGCTGAATACCACAGCTTGGAGGAAAGGCAAATCCAGCAGCAATGTCATGAGTTTCTTTAGAGAAAGGCAGTTCAACTTGGGGAGACATTTGTTGGTATCGGCGATTGAGAGAGATGCACGAACCCCGATTCATGATCAGAATTCCTTTTACTGAGTTTTACCAAAACTTATATACTATTCCATACAGTTAATCTCTTGTTACAATCATCATGTTGGACATTACAAAAATACAAAACTCATGCATTTGACAAACATCCCTTGCTTGCAGAGGGTGATTCAATTTTGTCCTTCCTGGAAGCTGAACCTAATACACTCAGATTGTAATCTTTAAGTTTGTGTTTGTGTCTTTCAAGGGTCCTGATTATCAGACTGGACTATGCTAATTAAACTCACAGGATTCTCTGACTAATGATTTCCCACATGTTGGGAGCTTCATAAAGAAGGAATGTAAGGGATGGTGTTAGTACATTCCTGGGTAACTCCCCCAGGTTAAAGGATTCATAAAATGAAAGTGGTTTGGAGCAGGACACAGGAGGCCTAGTGAAGGGACATGCAGGAAGCAGCGTTTGTCAGCCATTATCAAGGAAGGCTGGAAGGTGTTGGCTGTGAAGCAGACAGCGTTGCTGGTATGTGCTCTCACTGCTTTTGGTTTTGTCTCTGACCTGGGTATGCAGTCATACCTTTTGTGGTCATTGGCAATGCCCTGGCAACTGGGCTGGTGACAGCAGAAGGTTTGTGGTGCCTTCACTCCCTCCCTGAGAGAGGGGAACAGCTCTCTGGGCACACTGCCTCAGCAGCCTGCACTGTCCCTCCCACCGGTGTTGCTGCCTGCTTTGCTTTCTTTGGAACATTTCTAATGCCCATGCAGATTCTGATGGCCACCAATACTTGTGTAGCAGCTGAAGCCGTGGGGTGATTGTCCAATTTGCAGAGTCTTAGTCGTTTTGCTTTGTCAGAGGAATTATCAATAGATGGGCTGAAACCAATGTTAAAGATGGGCAGTGACATGCAGCAAGCACCCTCTAATAGGTGCTGTCAGCACCAGTTCCCTTTTTCCCCTGGAGATTCATGTGACCTAAAAATCAGTGGCCAGAGCTTCTGCCAGCCATTTTCCACACTGCTGGCATGCAGCCCAGCCTGGGCTCTGCTCAGGAAGCTGCAAAGTGGCTCTGAATAGCTGCTGTGAAGCTTTCCCTGTGCTGATCCTGTCACAAAGAGTTTACAGTGCCCACCTCACTAACGGATGGGTTTCTCCTATGCAGAGTGCCAAACAATGCAGTGATACATTCAGGCTTTATTAGTGTGAGTTTAGCATGGCCACATTATTCATGATGGAAACAGCATAAGAGAACTGCACTGCTCATCCCAAACGTGAGACCATATACCTTGAGAGCCACACAGCACCGTCAAATGATGTGTTTTCACTACTTATTTAGCAGGAGAGCTATTTGTAGTCTCTTTGTATGTAAACCCAAGATGTCTTAATACTGCAAGCCCAGACTGTGTTGGAGGAGGTAATAGCAACAAAAAAATAGCAACCAGTACATTTTAGACAACTCAGTCCTAACGCTACAATAGCAGGGCTCAGTCCCCTAGTGAAAGCCAAGTGAGAGGGGAGCAAGTGCTGTGGATGGGTGCTCTGCTGAGGGGGCTCAGCCCTTTCCCGTCTCTGGGCTAGGACAGTGGGGTGCTGCATTTGCTTCAGGACTGAGCATGGATATGCTTTGCTGAGGAGTGTGCATTTGTGTGGAACACAGGGAGACTTTGTGCTGTTGCTTGCTTGGTTTGCTTTCACAGAGAGCAGCTGCAGCAGTGGGGTGTGTGAAGTATGCCTGGTGAAGGTACATTAATGGCCTGAGTGTGGGTAAGCTGGTCAAGAATTGAAGACAATTGTAATTTACTGTGGTGAGGACACATCACCTGCCTAACATAAATCAGGTTTTTAGGTTTCAGGAAGCAGTACCAGCTATATGCTGATTTGCTGTTATATGCTCCTTGGGAGACTGTCCCAGAGGCAGTCAGCCTGGGCTCACAACAGGAGGGAAGCAAGCAGTGGCTTGGGAGGAGCTAGAGGCTGAAAGCACTGCCTCCCTTCATGTAGGCACCATGTGACTACGAGAGAGATTAAGGTGACTTTTGTGTGCTTCTGCATTTGACCTAGTGACCCAGAAATTAAGGGCTACAGAAGCTATTACAAGCCTTTTCAACTACTGCCTGTTGCAAAACTCCTGTCACCCTGCTTCCATCAGCCTTCACTAGGCCTGGAAGCGGGGCAGTGGAAGCCCCCATCACCCGTGGCCTAAGCACTGTTCTTTTGATGCTGCACAGCACTTGTTGAGGGAAATGTTCATGAGAAAATTCATGCAATTTTAGATGTACTATTAGTTGACTCAGATGTGATGGCTCAGGGAAGTTACCGAGCAGGTTCTTGGTACTTTTGCAGGAAATATTGCCTGAACTTGTGGAGACACCTCCCTGTCTCTCCTCCCCCTTTCTCTCCTGCATCCATGCCCTCTCCAGTATGGCCATTAAAGCAATTCACCCTGGGCTGAGAGAGGAATCTCTAATTTCCTAAGCCTCACCTCTGAAGCAAGCTCTCTGCACTCCTCCAGCTACTTTGTTCACTGTTGGTATTAGCACGGGAAATGCTGACAGCAGCTGCTAAAGGCTAAATGTGTTTGTAGAAAATCAATAGTGTGTTGCCCTGTTTTCGTTTTCTCCTCAACTTCTCAGGGGGAAAATGGCCCCTGGATGCGTG
This sequence comes from Bombycilla garrulus, assembly GCA_013400315.1. Lineage (NCBI taxonomy): Eukaryota > Metazoa > Chordata > Aves > Passeriformes > Bombycillidae > Bombycilla > Bombycilla garrulus. Next base: position 94,482 of record VXBU01007733.1, on the reverse strand, counting down.
AAGAAAATAAGTTCACATTTCTTCATCTCAGAACACATGCATTTATGCAAGAGGCTTAAAGGATATCTTTTATGATCCTGGTACAGTGACGTATCTCTTAATTCAGTGCTTGGAAGAGTGACAGAGGCTTCTGGAAGTGTTGGTTATTATGCAGGGCATGTGTTTGAAAATGTTAAGTACCTTGATTGTCTCTCACATAGCTAGTGCTGTCAGCAGTTTGTACGGTGCTTTTATATGCTTTTTTCCTCCCTGAGACACCTGTGTTAAGTTCACAACTGATTCTGCTTCTGAAGCAATTTATTAAACATCTTCAGTGCACCACTTCTGTGAAGAGGTCAATTTGTTCTTTCTGCCTTGAGATGCAAAACTTTGAGCTTCAGTTGGTAAATGCAAGTATTACGTGAATTTCTCACTATTTAACTTAAGCTTTCCTTCAGTCTACTCTCTCTAGTGATCCCTTCCTTTAACATAGGAATTTATTATTCATGAAATGTGGAGACATGTTACTGTACCAGTCTAAAGCAGGTGCAGTTGGGTAGCCTGGCACACACACACACTGCTCTTCACCCTCTTCTGGAGAACACATTTTCCAGATGACTGAAAACTGCTGTTTCTTTCTCTTATGTTCCTTTGTTTTACTTGAAATGTGCCAATGTGGTGGTGGTGGGTGGGCAGACATTCATATCACAAGGTTCCTGGAGCACAACCAGCCAGAAGCTGGTCCCTAAAGCAGCTCATGCACAGGCTCTGGTACATGCGAAGAGCCTCTGGCTTTCAGTTCTCTCTGAGATGGCCTCTCTGAAAGTTAAAAGCAGGACTCTGGGAAAGAGCCCTGCCCCAAAACCCAATTTCGTAATGTTTTTTCCTTGTCTTACTGCTTGAAGAGAAGTCTTCAGGGAGGTGTTACCTATAAATCCTCACAGGTCCAAATGCTTCTATATATCCTTGTTTGTGGGTGGGGTTTTTATTTTTGTTTGTTTGCTTTCTTTTTAATTGGACATTTCTGATGTGTAAATTGACCTGGATCATGTTTGCACATACTAGATACAACAGGTTTAATATTAAAATACAGATTTTAGGTGTGATGAACAGGATCCAAATTAAAATTTGCTTTGCAAGGCTTCTGCATAAATTTTTTTTCCCCTTCATTGTTCTGGAATCACTTTATTTTGCCATTCTAGCTGGGAATATGGCTCATGGTGTTTGGCTAGCTCACCAGTTCTGGAGGGAGCACATTTGCTGATATAAAAATTGTAGGTATTCCTAAAGTTACCACTAGGACCTTGGCCAATCTTTAATGAGTAGACCTGAGACAGTAGATCCTGAAGTAAGAGGGACCATTTCTATTGGAATATCAAACGTATTAATTTAGATGTCATTCCAAGATAAGTATGGACATACAAAGTGGATATTTCCCTTAAACAGTGAATATTTCGGTAAAATTATTATATTACTTGTTACAGAAGATACAGCTTTTTTGGCAAGATTTTTATTTAATGTGATTTAATATATTTTTCTGGACTTTGTTTTGCATACAATGTGGTTTCTTTCAAAGCTGATTCTGTGGAGGGGATTTTGTTATATTTTCTTATTTTCTTTTTTAATTTTGTTTTTTGTTAGACAAAGTCAGACTGCAAATTTAAGAAGAAAAACTGATTACAAAAAATACCTGGAAAGCGTAAGTCAGTGGGAAATTGAGAAGCAGCAGACTCTCAAAGCTACTGATAGAGTAGCTTCTTTCTTCTTTCTTTTATCATGGAAAGGGTCTGTAGAAGTATGTACTTGAATCACTAAAAATGTCCAGTTCTCAAAGATGCTGACCAGCTTGGTATTCTTAGTTTTGATTTAAATGAAATATTTTCAGCCTGTGGTTCACTTCCAAACAAATCAAACAAAAAAAATCTTGAACTGTTAAGTGAGGCTTCACATTTCCTGTTGGAAAATATTTCAGAAGCTCATAAAATGTCTCCAGACCTTACAGTATATCAAGTCATATTAATTTATGGTAGTCCATGAACAGTCAGAAATGGTCTGACTGTTGAGAGTGGAGGAGAGAGATGGAGAGCCTAATATATTTACCTTTTTCCTGAACTGTATATCAGAGGACTTTTTTTTTTTATACACAACTCAGGCACAATATCTCTTCTTCCTTGCTTCAGGAAAAAAAAAAGGAAAAAAATGAAAGATGGGGAAAAAAATCTACATATTTGTTACATATTTGTATTATATTATGTTCTCCAAGTAGCAAATTCCCCCTGCCAACTATCTGTGGGTGTGCAGCCCTTCCTCAGGAACATGCTGTATCTTCTGAGTTCCTGTATTTGTGATATTGCAGTGTTTTCGCTCTGAAGAACCATGAATGGGGCCATTATGAGGGGCCAACATATAATTAAGATTCTGAGAGAGATAGGCAGCTAAAAGCATGTTTAGTGAGGAAATTACAAGGCCAATATAAAAATATCTTTGTGAGTTCTGATTGTATTCCCTTCTTCAGAGGGTCTCATTTTTCAAGGTCTGGCTGGATCATGGCGAAGTTTTCTTTCATCCTTTTTTTTTTTTTTTTTCTCTCTACAACAGGAGCTGAGGCTGGAATGTAAGTCCAAGTTAATGAAGCAGCCTCAAAGCTGAAGAGAAAGAGAATAAACTGCAGCTCTGAGGCAGAGACCATTGGAGATTCCTCTTTCAAACCCTGCCTTTGCCACTCACTGGAGTTATTTGATTTGGGAACAAGATAAGAATTCACAATATCTGATTTGTAGAAATAACCTGGAGGAAGGAAAAACAGTCAGAAATACTAATTTCAGATATAATTTTAATCTCTCTGTTTCCTAAAAGTCTTTCCCATCTCTAATAGCATTAAGCAAACACAAAGTATAGATTTTGGGGAAGTTGTGCCCCAACTGACAAATGCAACTCCAAATAGTCCACAGTTCAGCGCTTCTTTTTCTGTCAATACTCTGTGACTAGGAAAGGTTTGGAGCATAATTCTCTCCCAGTAATCCATCTTCTCCCTTTCTCTTTCTCTTTTTTTTTTTTTCCCTAGTAAAAAATAGACATGGAAATTAATTTCTGATTTCCCAGGAGTGTTATTCATGCCAGTTTATTTATGTATTTATTATTCAAGTGCAAACTATTGCAGTTCCTTGTGGTAAACTGCAGATCAAACTGATAGAGGCAGAGGGCTGGCTGTCACACCAAGTGCCAGAGAGGTGTGTGCTGATGCTGTGGCTGCTACTGCCCCTAAGTAATGAGGTGTGAGGACAATTCAGCCTCCTTTGTGCTCAGGTCTACCCAAGCCTTGGCTAGAGCTGGAAGAGAACAGTATGCCTTCACAAGGATTTAATTTTTTAGGACATTTAATATAACTATGTTTTAACATGTGACCATAATTGTGTTAAATGTGAGTTTATTGTGTTAAAGTGTTGGAACTGCAGCTAGGAGAAATCTGTATTAAGGCTGATAAGAAAGGGGCAACTTCAATTTGGAATGTGGTCAATTGAAAAAATGTCTCTAATGTAGCACTTATTTCTAGGCTTCCTTCTTCTTATTCCTGATTTTTCATGACCATTTCTCATAATTTATTCACATCCATGTACACAGTCCTTGCTTACTATGTGAAAAACCTACACAAAGACGGTTCATTGATTACACAGAGAAAAAAGTGAAATCCTATCAAATGATTAAAGAAATCAAATTAAAAGAGTTGTCATAATACTTTATTGACTTAGTATTGTTCCCTTTCATAACAAAGGACAAAAATGTGAGTTTGAAATGGTTGTGTTCCTTTGTGTTGTATATTGATTTCCATACAGATATGCTGATTTACAGTAGCAGAAGTCCTAATTGTTTATTTGAATGCCATCTTCCTATGTCATCTTGATAGAGACATACTGTTCCTGTATTTTTCATGGGACCTTCTCTCATCGGCAAAGCTCAAATTTCGTTGCCGCTCTGGGAAAGTTACAGGTGAGAAATGTTTGAGCCTTAAATGGATTCTTAAATTTGAATAGGACCCATTTTTTTATGTTTGAAAAACAGTTTTTGAAACTAGGCTTAGGTCCAAATACCTCAGAAATTTGAGAAGATTCAAACTTGGATCTAGACTGAATTGTGCAACTTAAATCTATTCCAAGTACATAAATAATTCTGTGTGCAAAGAGTGTAAATTCACACATACATGTGTGTGTGTACACACAGAGGCACAACATATGTATTGATATGTTGATACGTAACCACACAAATGTACATGTTTTGCTTCAGTCTCATACTTGGCAATAATAAGTGACACATATATCTTCCTCTGGAATTCCAACAGTGTTTACTCTACTTTCTTAAAGAGAATTCAAATGTTAAAAGTTTTGAAATAATTTCTTGAGTAGCTAAACTAATTACTGATGGAAAAAAACCGAAACCAAAACAAAAACAAAGGAATCAATTTCAGTTTTTTTTTTTTAATTTCTCTCATTGGCATGAACTAGATTTTAGACATAAATGTAAGTAGGGTATTTTAAAATGTTTATTAGTTCCTTATCATTGTTCTATACTGAGGTCAATATAGATTTCAGTTTGAGTAGGACCATAATAAGAAGAAAACTCACTTTATATGGCTAATACAAGGTAAATAAATTTTGGAAGTGTGATGTAGTGATTGGCAGGCGAAGGAAAAGGATGTTGTCTGGGATGGATGGCAAACCAGGGAATCAAAATGAAGTAGACATAGAATAGAAACATCCTGATTGTTTTGGAGGAAATCACTGTCTGACTCCTGTTTCTGCAGAAACAAAGACAGAGTGGCCTGGATTTGAATCCTTTTTTACCAGAAAATCCAGTCTTCAAGATAGTTTGCCTAACCCATTCCAGCTTTGGCTGATGTCTGTTCTGAATAAGCAGTTAAGCAATTTTGGTATTTTTCAGTTCCCTGTAGGCTGGCAGAGAAAAGATATGCAGCACAGAAGGAAATTATTTGTTTAACTTTTGCTGGCCTGCATGGATGCACCTCCCTGAAGGCAGCAGTGTCCAACCACCCTCATTCCCAGTACTGACTAGTGTACCAGGCAGAAGGTGCTGTTCTCACAGACAGAAAATGTTTGGTGCTCATTGCTTCAAACACCTATTTACAGAGGTTTTACATCATTTAGGAGCATAATAGAGCTGTCTGCTAAAAACTCCGCTCTAAGCCTGGTGCTAATTCCAATTTGGCAGGAATAGTTCCAATGGACACAGCAAAAACAGAGAAAGCAGCCAAGCGTTGTATGCCTCCCCAAACCCTTGTTTATGAGCGGGTGCTAAACCTCTGCTATACTGCAGACTCTTCCTATGAGAGTATCCAAAAGTTGTTAGCACACCAAATCACAGGAGCCAAATTTCATCAGGTTTGTGGCTGAAGCAGATTTTTATGTGTGTATTTTCTTCCATATGGATGTGACTTTAGAGCAGGACATAAGCCATTAAAAGGGAGAAAATCAAACTTTGTCTTAATTTTGTCTCATCTATGGACCTATATAAGTTTTTAAAAAAAATTGACTGAGCTGTTGGGAAAGTGCAAGGCTGGTGTTCCTCAGTTTACAAAGACAGATATTTGGTTAATGCCAGCATTCCAATGACCTGGAGAAGACTTCAGCCCTTTGGTGCAAAGTGCCCTGCAAATCCAAGGTATGAGACAGCTCCTGTCTCCAGGAATTTGCCTTCTCTGCTCATAACCTGCAAGGAGGGAGGATATCCTGCCTGAGACATTGCAAGCGGCTAACTGGAAAGCTGAGAGCAGAACCCAGTTCTCCAGCCCAGTGCCTTTCATGATGTGCTTCACTCTGGATTGGTTACTGTTTTCCCACAGCAGTGCTCTGGTGCACTAATTGGAATTAGGTCCCCATTGCACTTAAAGCTTCCTGAGCACAGAGGAGGAAGTAAACTCTGTCATGAAAAGCTCGACAGTTGTAGCTGCTTAATTGATGGGGTTATTTTAAATCCAGTCAGTTAAATTGCTACAGTCACCCTTTATTATACCCTAGGCAATTTCATTTCAAGTTAGCTTTAATCAATTAGGAATTGATTTTAGCTAAGTCAGTATAAGAACATCTGATCTGGTTTAACAAAATTGGTTTTAGAGAAGTGAAATGAGTGCAGATTCAGCATGAGCCCAAACAAGGCTTGCTTTCTCTTTTTGCCTGCTAATGATCAGGTACAGGATATCCCAGTAAAGCCCCAGATCCTGCATAGCCTCAGCAGATCCTATCCCAATCTTAAGCCCTGGCAAAAATAAAATGTACAGAAAGGCAGATCTCTCCTCAGCAACTTGCACACATATGCACAAGCACATCCTTGTCCTGACTGCACTGGTCAATGGAGGAGCTTTGGGAGCAGCGAGCGAGATGCAAGTTAAGAACTTGCTAACTCTGACTGCCCAGGCTGCAGCCCCCCAGGCCATTGAGGCAGCAAATCATCTTGGTCTTCCACTATGTGCTTTTAAGGCATTTGTTTTCAGCCAGTTTAGTGTTTTGAAGAGGTTTGCAGAGATGGCTGAGCTGGAGGTATGGCAAGGAAAGTGTCTGGGAGCAGGTGGAGGTAGGAAGAGGAAGCAGCAGCTCTGCTTCTTGGCAGAGATGTGGCACCATATTGTGAAAATGGAAATCCCAGGAGAACTGAGGATTAATAATGAAGAATTTTGAGATGTGGTAGCTTCTAATGGTGTCTTGCTTTCAGGGCTATGAAACATTTTTGAGGTTTTATGACCCTTTTAAAGCTTTTTTTTTCCAAATTATTATTCTGATATTTTTACCATACTGTAAATAGATACTATGTTTAAAAAAACCTATCTTGTTCTCTTCAATTGGCTGCTGTAGTTTTTATCATGATTGCTATGAGTTCTCATAGGAGAACTCATATGAGTTCTCATGAGTTCTGAATGTTGGAGTCTTTCATTTCTGTTCTCATAAATGGTAAGAATAAAGCTACTGCAGTCAAGAACCCACTATTTCTGGTACTGCAGAAGAAAAAAGCAGTATTTCTGCCTAGGACTTGTTTACTTTGTGCCAGAGCAGTTCCCATGCTTGACTTCTTCTGTAGGTACAAGTAGTGTTAATGAGGTGTTAATGTGTATGTAGGCATGGAAGACATAGATTTGCCTTTGATCAGTCGGTGTTATTTCCCTTTTTTTTCTTCCTTTTTTTTTTTTTCCCTAACCCTGAAAAGCTGTTTGCACTATGAAAGCCTTTTGACTTAACAGAAATTTCTCCAGGAGCTGAAAGAACTTCTGAAAACAATGTCTAGTGAAACTCCCACTGACTGCAGTGGGGTCAGTACTGCTCGTTTGATTACAATTGTTTGAAGAGCAAAAAACATACTCCCAAGGGTTTGCCTACATGCAGTGTTTGTACTGCTCTAAATATAGGCTTGAAACTAGTATATTGAAAGCAATAAATAAACCCTACTACAATGCAGTTGTGCTATTATCATGAAGTTATATCTTCTTTGATCCCACAAATGCAGATCAGATCACAGTGTCTACCTATCTGTTATTAGTATATTAACTTCAGTGTTTTTTTTTTTTTTTAATGCACACCTAAGGAGCTAACTTGGCACAGAGACTGGGTGTGTTAGTTTCTTGGCATATAATTATTGACACACAAAAAAATTAAAGCAAGGCATTTAAAGTGAGAAAGCTCCAGAAAATAGAAAAAATATGTACTCATCTTATTGATGTGGGCTTCCTTATCCTGTTGCCTTTTTTATCTCTCTTATTCACTCCTCCTCACTTAAAGCAGCATCACCTCCTCTTTATCTGACTCTCATGAAAAAAACAATTGATTGGTGTGTGGGTATGTGTGTGTGTGTGGCTTTTGTAAAGCAAACATGTACAAAGTGAAGTTGAAAAGGCTCACGTCTCCTTCCCCAGACTCTCTAAGCATCCACTTGGGACTCTGAGGCCTGGCACAATCATATATTCGAGTGGAAGACTGAGTGGGTTTCTGCATATGTCTCTCTTGAGGCATCCTGTTTGCTGCAGTCATGCCTTACAAGCGGCCAAGAACAGACTCTACTGTCCCAGGTGCTGCACAGTCGAGCCAACAGCCAGGTCCTGCTCTCTGCACAGCAGCCTGAGCTGTGGTGTTGGCCTGGCCACACACAGCAGAAGGGAGACGTGGAGCTCAAAGTGGGAGACAGGGGTGCGATCGCAGCAGCCAGTGTGCTGGCACTGAGGCTGGTGGAGGGCTGAACATTGGAGATTTCCCGGGAAGAGAAGCTGAAATGGAAAAGGAGGGAAAGTGAAGTGAGAAAGAGAAGCTGGGAAAGACGTATGCTCCAAGAAAACTGTGATGCAGGCTGGAGGAAGCAGCCACTAGCACAAATTGACAAGCCAGTCAAAACTGTATAAAAGGCTCCAGGAGCAGCTGGAGGCTCCCAGTGATGATGGCTCTGTAGCTTTCCCTCCTGGCTCTCTACCTTTCCCTCCTGGCTGGGGTCTCATTCTCAATTCAGTTTTCTCCCACAGGCCACATGGCAGGAAGGGGAATCAGGCTTGAAACATGGAGAATTGATTTAAATCAGCCAAGCTGGGCTCCTGTTCCAAATCCTACTTTAGGGGATGTCTGTCTCTCCTTTGTAATTATAGAAAACCCTGGTTTGATTGTCCTTGGCAAACTTCAATCAACCTTTGGAAGTGCTTCTCTTCCTCCTTTCTCCCAACTCTGAGAATGAGGTAGGAGGGTAGGAGAGATGGCTTGTTGCATAAAGTTATGTCCAAAGGTTGTAAAGATGTAGAGTAGCTGAAGGACTGGGTCCCAGCCCCCTGGGTCCAGAGGTTTCTGCCTTATCTGCCTTTAATGACTGTCTGTTTGTGTTTGGAAGAACACAACAACTCCTAAAATAGGAGGGAGAAAGTATAAACATGCTAGCAAAGGAGAGGCATAGCAAACTCTGCACAACTCTGTGTACAACTCCTATTTATAAGGTTTGTTTCCTAAACCTCAGCAAGCCTGCTGCAGTGGAGGTAAAGCATTTGCTGTTTCCTACTCAAGCAACATCTTCTATTTCTTCCTCCCCCAACCCAGTATGTTTTGCTGTCCCAGTTGGAGTTTAATGTGCTTTGCAGTTTACTCTATTTTTCTTTTTGAGTGTGTTTTGGTTTTTTCATGTTGAAGTCTCTGCCGACAAAAGGTTCCAGCCCATGTAACAGCTGCTGGGAAACAAGTGCTCAGTGGATACAGACAGCATGGCAGTGTGGGAGGCCAGACGAGACATCCTTTGGGCAGGCAAGCACCATGTGTCCTTGGCCTCTGTGTCTGTTTACCCCTTCAGGTGGGCTTCTTAGAGCACATCATTGCCGATGCTGATTTTTGGAATGGGAGCTTAGCGCTTTGAGTGTGAAAGCATGCTGTATGTTTTCACACCTGAAAGCTCTTCAAGGAGAGATCTGATATCTTTCCTTTTATGCGCATTCATTGAACTTTCTTTGACTGGCTTCAGACTATTTTTTTTTTTTAACCGCATATGGTGATTGCTTCCAATGTGTGCTTATAGAAACTGGAGACATTTACATTCCTAGTTTAGGGAAGACTTGACAGATATTTGAGTTGGTTTGTTATTCCTAGTTCTGGCTTATTGCAACCACAGTGCCTACTGTTGTATCTGTATGATTGCAGACAGACATCCTGAGGGATAACTCTGTCTTCCTTTTCATTGAAAAAGGAGGAAAAAAAAAGGCATGTCTCCAGCCCTAGTACTTGTGAAGGCAGGTACAAATGCCTGATGCAGACTGATGAGACTGAAAGTGTGTCACTGTGAGTTCTAAAATGTCATCATTTATTCACCCTGATTTCTCTGTCATTCATTGAAGCACCCACAACACTAATGTGCAGAACTGTGCTGAAAAGGCTGCAGAAGAACAGTACCTGCAATTTTTCAGGTTAAACTAGCAAGAGAGTGCTGAAGTGAAACCCTGAAGGACACCCAAATATGAATTCAAAACTCTGCCAACTCTAAAGCAAAATTTCATCTGACACTCCCTGCTCACACTCCCTTATTTCTGTCCAGTCAGGCAAATTCCATTTAACCCCAGGTTTAGCAGGTTTGGGATAGTTTCCTTGAGCCTTATCCAAAGAAGGAATAAGGAGATTTGGTTTATATTTCCATGTCTAGAGCACAAGAGTCCCTGGGAGTTTCTCTGGCAACCCAGATGTTTTTCCTAGCAGAAAAAAGGCCCTGACCATGTCCCATTGTCTCAGTAGATCAGGGGCAAAGGACAGCTATGATTATCTGCTGACACTAAAGACCTTTTGCTTCTATCATTACAGAAATTTAATCAAAGAGGCTGTTCCAGTTCTTCATCATTGCATTCTCTTGCCTGACATACCTGGGCTGCTGTTCTGACTTTCCTTTAAGACACTGCAGGGTTTGACTGCTCTGAAAATGAAGGCAAGCAGCTTGTACAGGTAAAAGGAGGCCAGAGCAAAATCCTGGAGCATGGGTAGCAGCGGCAGTGGAACTCCTGTAGTAGGGCACTCAGCACAGGTGAGTAGCCTCTGGCCTCTCTGTTGCACATGGCCTAAGCAATGTGTTTGTGGGGGGTCTCTGATGTATTGCCCCATCATTTAAAGCCAGCATGGCCAAATTTTCAAAATAATTGATGATTCCCACAACTACAGGACTCTGTCTCACAGGATGAGAAGACAGTCAGTCTTCAGCTTTTTTACCTCTTTCTTACAGCTCCTAAAAGTGAAAATGAGGCTAGGACAAATGGCAAACATCATACTCCTAGCCCTAAAAAATTGTGGTTGCCTTGGTACAAATCTTTAAAAGCAACATACTTGCTCTATTTCATTTAATGAATTGATCTGATGGCTTATGCTCCTGTGAAGCCACTTCCTCTTGTTCATTTAGTTTTCCTTCCTCCCTCTAAGCCCCAAAATTTAAACCTTTCTCATGACACTACTTGTCTCTTGGAAGGAGATCTCTGCTCATTCCTGCCAAATAAGAGAATATCAAAGTCCGTGCTGAGCAGCAGTAAAAGAGCAATGTTGCTGCCTGAAATTGCATCAGGAGCTCCTTCCTTCACGTATTAGACTGTGTAAATGCTACAGCAGGGAAACAAGTAGCTGAGCCTGTTCAAAAGCCCATGAATTCTTTCTTGCATTAAGTTAATTAGTGAGAAATGAAACAAGAAGCTGGTGCATGAAAGAAAAGGATTAGGTATCTCGTATCTTAGTAGCTCAGTGGAATTGCAAGAAAAAGGGATCCAACTTGTCAGTGATAAGAAATGTGTTTTATCCTTCTTTCATTTTTGAGCAAAATTCACTGTGTGTTTTCTTGCTGATGGACAGAGAACATTCAGCTGCTGAGGCAAACGTGATAACAGATAATCCAGGGAAATTTGTGTAACCAGTTAGTGCTCAAGCACAGTCCTGTCTGAACCACTTCCTACTGGCTGTGAAGCACCATCTAATTCCCTTCTGCTCTCACTCTAACTGGCTGATTCAGGGAGTAGGAAACTCAAAAATGAACACACTCGCTCCTCCCCAGAACTTAGCAGCACCGGGGGGGGGGGAAAAAAGGCAAACAGATGGGAGTCAATGTATCATCCAAATGAAATCCCACCCTTCATGAAAATGTGCCAGCTGAAGAGTAGACAGGATTTTTATTGGTGTCCTTTGCCATAGATAGTAAATGTTATTTTTTTGGCTCAAAAATAGCAGTGAGCGCTTTGCTTTTTTCCTCCTTTGAGTGCCTGTCATCTTGGCCAGGTGGTCTTTGAAGTTTGGGACATGCAGAAGCATGAGACTTCAGGAGAAAGCTCCAGATGCCCTTGGCAAACTTGTTTCTCCTAAATCCCGCTTTCCTGCTGTGTCTGTGTCTGGGGCTGAAATCTTCACAGAAAAACTAGCAGGGTAGATAAGAAAAATCTAACAGGCTCGTAAGCTGTATTTTATGTGGACAACATGTATTTCCATCTGGAGTTGGGGTGGCAGTTTTTCCTTCCCTTGCTGACAGACTTCATGTTATCATGAACAAAACTTGCTTTTAATGGGTATTGGGATCCCTTTCCCCTTCATGTGTTTCAATTGTGACATTTGGAAATATTACTCAGGAAATCTCTCTCCATCTGGGTCTCCAGCAGCCTCAACACCTGCTCAACAGTAAGTCCATCTCTTTCCCTGCAGCTGTCCCCTTCAGATTCTCTGCCTCAGTCTGTCAGCAGACTCACTATCAGAAACCAGCTTATGGATCCTGGTCAGTCCTTTTTCCAGTCTATAAATGTGACAGGAGACTTCTCTATTTACTCAGTTTCCACTGCTTGCCACAAAGTGGAGAATGTTCCTGCAACATTTGAGGAGGAACAGATTTACCTGGAAGTCTCCCCACCTGCTCATAGGGAGCAAGACATCACTTATCTTCAAAACTCACAAGACAAGTACTTCTTCAGTCTGACTTTTGAAGGGGGCAACTTAGGGGTTGCCTTTTTCCCTTCTCAGCTACAGCACAGCCTCACTATGGCCATACCCTCAGCTCCAGGATCACCTTTGCTGAGCATCTCCATCAGAAACAAACAGCCTGCTGAACAGCCTTCTTCCTCCATTTCATCCTCTGCAAGGTCAGGTGGGGGTGGCTAGGAGGAAGTTCTGCCACCTCTGGAACAGCACTGCTGATCTCTTCTCAGGGCTGATGGTGAAGCTGAGGTCACCCCAAAAGGTCCAAGTGCACACTTATGCACTACTCCTAACCTGAACAGCCTGCTAGCACCTTCACTCACTGTGCTAGCTTCCTGGTCTAGCTAAGCTCTGAAGGGCTTGTTATCTGCTCCAAAATAAAGCTGGGGACTGGAAGGAAGTCTTGACTAGCTGTGCTCCTTGATCTGCACTCAGGGTCCCAGGCAGGGTAAGCTAACGACTAAAATCGGGTCAGTTGGTATGTGCAATTTTAAATTTTATATATGTTTAAATATATGTGTAAAATTTCCTTTTCTATCTGGTAAGACAGTTGCTAGGGTGTTTACTAGCATAAGTGGTCTTTTCCAAATTCATTTTACACTTTAATTAGAATAAGTACTGTACTGCTAGAAGACAAGGAGAATATGGGAAGAGCAATAAGTTCATTCCAGTTCTAGGTTTCACAGGCAGGTATCATGTGTTGAAAGGTGGACATACTATGGGAGTCCTAAGTACTGCTAGCAATTCCGTCTAGCTAGTGAGTTTATGTAAAATCATTGACCTTGATCTGAGGAAAGACCTCTTTAACACAATCAATACAGGTGCAATCAGATAAGAACATTCTACTGTTTTATTAAAGTGCATCTAATTCAAAACTCAATAACTCTCACAAATCCTTAATCAGAGAAGACATCCTGGGAGGTGTTTAGGTGAGTGATCTTATAACTCTTGCTCTCTCCTTGTTAGGATGGCATTTTACAAATAGATATGTCTGTTTCATCTTTACCCTCCCGGCCAAAATTTTTTCACTATACAGCTGTGTTGATTATCATGCATTTATCAAGTATTTTTTTGCCTTCATTTATTTACAGAGACTGAGTCAAGTGACAGCTTCTCTTTACCCGTCCCCCTGCATCAGGGTGGCCAAGCATACAAATGCAAATAAGGCTGAGTTGCTGGCACGCTGGGTCCTGTGTTCTAGTTTAGACGTATGACGCTATAGGAGGTGTAGTGTTAATGCATGCTCTCTAGCTCAGGGTGGCCATGGATAATGAAAGAAAACAGTCCATGTGCAGCATTATGTGATAGTTTAAGCAGAATGAAAGCCGAAGGCAATGACTGTATTTTTAGAAATTATTTTAGATCAAAATGATGCATATCGAGTAAGACAAAATAACCACATGGCAGAGAGCTCTGAGACTACTGCTTACAGTGAGGTAATTATTATTCTTTCCAGGTGATCCTCAGCATGTTCCTTGATAATGCAAAACAAATTGTAATTTGGAGCAATTGAGCTGAAGGCAGATTTCTTTTTAGTCATTTGGGTTTATGTATGGCAGACTGAGCGGATCAGGTCTTTAGTGTAAGTGTGAATGGCTACACATGCTTAAACTAGACCCTTGGTTCCCTGCATTACACACAACAGCACTTAGCCAGTCCATAGAATAAAATAAGAAAAAAAATCAATTGATTTGTAATTATGTACAGCACAGAGAGGCTCAAGAAGCTGCAGCACTGCAATGGTCTCCTAAACACACAGGTCCAGTGAAAAGAGACAATGTCTGGACTGCGGCTCCTCACAGTCAGGAATCTTCCAGTTTGATTCTGATACCTTTACTCCCTCAGACCTGAACCTGGTTATTTGGAACTTCTCTTCCAATAACTATATATTAGTTATTGGAATTAATTTTTATATTTTGAAAATTTTTTGTGAAGGTATTTTGAGCCTTCCTCAGCCTTCATCCACACTTTACTTCCACCTCAGTTTTTTTAAGACTTAAGTTGTTTGTTATCTTGTTCAAGAAAATGCCAGCAATGGAAAAAACTACCAAGTTCCAATTCCCACATGCACAAACGCACCAATGTCTGTGCTTTCCATGAGCAAAATTCTCTGTCTCCTATTCCAAGTGGGCCAAAATTATATCTCCTGTGGTAGAAACAAGATTTGAAAGGGGATGGACTGAGCTAGTTGGTTGTGTTCTGCTCAAGTTCTGCTGTCTGGGAAAAACTCAACTATCATCTTTCTCTAGCAAGGCATGTGGCCTGGGTCATCTTCTTCTGTTCTAAGGAGACAGATTGATGGCAAGAGCGGCAAACAATAGAGAGCCAGGCAACCCTCCTGAAAATAAACTCTCTCCTCAGCAGACCCTGGCCTCTTTCATACTCACAGACATCTAAAAGGGCCAGGACATTCTGGAAAACCAACCAAACAAAAAAACCCGAATAAAACACAACAACAACAAACCACACACACACACAAAAAAAACAACCAAACAAAAACCAAAAAAAAAAAAACCTCTGAGTTTTCCACAGGCATGAGAGGATAATTTTGGTTTTCTGTCTTTAAAAATCAGAAGTGTGTCTGTGTCTTCTATGGTTTGGATCACATAGTTGAACATGCATGTCGACATTACAGCAGGGACACATTTTTCCTGCAGATGTTATTAAGGTGACTTTTAATTTATTTTGTGAGCCAGAGATTCTCAATGTCACTAACTTAATGACAAATGAATATGAATGATGAATGTCAAATGAAAGATCCTGTTGTTGTAGCTGGGTTTTCTTATTTTTATAAAAGCATCTAAAAAATAAAAATAAAGAAGGGTGTAAGTATACATCAGAATGCATCATATAAGCCCTTTACACTCTGTTGAGTGATAAAATAAAAATGACCTGGGCCAGTGAAGATGTGAAATGGATTTTGTTCACAAAGCAAGTGTACTGAAATGACTGTTTCACAGAGCCAGCAGCATGATGCCTAAATGGAGTTTGATTTGAAGCATGGGTCACTGTGGGGCAGGTTTGCTCACATAAGCTACACACTAATGTTGCCTAAAGAAAACAATAAATGTGAGCTGTCAGGAGATCTTATTAAGAATTTGCAGGAGATCTTACTCTTAAATAGGATGGGGAAAGGAAAAGGCTTCCCTATCTTCACAGTTAGTCTTTGTCCCAGCCAAAAATGTAGGACACATTTAATATAATCTCACTGTATAATGTAATCAGACTGTCTGAGGGATATTTTATGTTACTCTGATAGTCAACAATCAAGTGTGGTCAAGGACAGTCAAATTGTTTTATTGTACATAACTTGGCAAAGGCTAAGGAAAAATGTGTATGAATTTAATGGCTCAAGGCTTTTATTACTTTCCCAATAGGTGATTTTAAAAATGTACTTCCTTGTCTTCATGTCAAATGCAAAGTGAAATGGATGGCCTTAAAAATCATAAGTTGGAGAGAGAAAGAATAGTATTCCTCAGATGTGAGCCTGCAAATTGGTCTAAAGAGGCAAAGAATGTCCTAGAAGACTCAGGACAGCTATAAAGGGTGACACTACAGGACACATGTCCATTCATGTTTAACAGACCTGATATTAGAGGATAGGCTCATGGGAATTACAGTAACCACACAACTGAGGAAAGACTCCTGCTCTGCTGCTGCAGAGGTACTATAGATGCCCTGTCCATCTCATTTAACCTTTCTTTTATGAAGAGAAGTCAAAAGGGAATGAATCAGGAAAATAAGGGATTTGCATGATTCATGTATGAGAATGAGAACAAATATTTGATTTGGGAGAGAAGTAACAAGTTTGGGGAAATGCATTCCCATTCTATGGAACTGAATTTTTTTCCCTAAATCATCATCAGGATACAAGAAGCAAGCCAGAATTACTTTTTTCCCTTTGATTACAAAGCCCAGGTTACTATGTTAGTAAAGTGAAACTTGAGTGAGTGATTTAATCTTTATTAAAATTCTGCTAGCACAATAGAACTAGAAATATTGCTGGTATTAGATTTGGAAATAGTTATACACTGGACCAGTATGCTGCCCTTTTAAAGCATTAGTAAGTGTTCTCTTTTTTGTATGTCAGGTATCCAGAACAATTCTTTTGTCAACCCACAGCAGTGCCCCCAAGTATAGAGATTATTTTGTTGATTTGAGATGGTAAGGAACATGATTAGCTAGTACCCAAAGTATGGTTTAAACAGGAGGTCACAGCTGGTGTGTTACAACTCCTGCATATGTGCTACACAGTCCCTGTCAACTGAGAACAACCAAAACGTGATTTAATTTCTGTCACAAAAAGGCACAGCTCTGGTGCTGTGCCTAAGACAAGATTTGCCATTGAGTCAGCATTGATCAAAAAGGCTGAGCTCCTCCAATTGGAACATGGCCTGCAGAAACAACACAGCTTTTCAAAGACAGTTTGGTCCTTGACCAAACTCTGTGCATCTTGTAAAACTTGACAGGATCCCCTTGAAAAGGCTTTAAGGCAGGATTTTGTGGAAGTGACCATTGACTTGAGAATATTCATAGACACATAGGGTAGGTTGGCTACCTTCTGTCAGGAGGTATGTCCTGGAGGCACTACTAGAGATATTTCTTCTAATGGAAACAGACATGAACACTAAAGTTTAATTTGTAGTCCAATCATTTTTTTCTAGATTATTTCTGACTTTTATCACAAGCTTGAAATTTTTCATATAGTCTTCATAAATTTATACCGCACAGTTAAAATTCTTTGAGGAGTTTAAGTTTAAAGCAGGATTGAAATATTTTAAAGGACTTTATAATGACACATTGAAGCACAGCAAATCCCTTGATAGCCTAAATGGATGGAAACATTCTAGAGTACAAATGAGTCAGAGATTAATTCATGGCACCTTGTACAGACTTGGGGAATTCTGTGTGTTTGAAATAGTTCCACAGCACAAGCAATCTGCTGGACAGTAGAAATGTCCTCTCAACCTCTCCTCACTTCCCAGAATGAGTGTTTAGCGGAAGGAATATTTCTTCCTTCACTGTCCTTCCCATTGCAACCTTTTTATTGTCCAAGAGGTTGAAGAAGTTGAAGGGCATCCCTCTGTGTACTGCAAGTTATGGAAAATGTGTCATAATGAGAATTCAGGACCCAGGAAAAAGACTGGTTCACATTTAAAAGATTATAGGTTAAAAATGGCTAAATGCAGCTGGCAATAGAAAGAGGGTTTAGGATTATGCATCTGGTGGGACAAGTGGCCAACATGCCCAAAATGTCTCATGGTAGTTAGAGCCAGGAGAGCTTGCTACATCCTTAGCTTCTCAGTTGAAATTAAATCAGGACTTGGAAGCAGGTTTGCATTTTTTGTTTGAAAGAGCAAATTGAAGTAAACAGGATATTTTTGAATCAAAAAGAACCTCTATATGGTGTCATTGCTGGAGAATCTTGAATTGTCCTCTACTCTACTTTTTATTTCTAACACAAAGGACACCAAAAGTGAGGATTCAGGGATCGTTCAGATGCCTCCTCTTCCTCCAAATGATCAGCAAAAGCTGAAACTGGTATTTCCTCCTGGGGAATAATATTTTTTATTTTTGTGTCTGTAGAAGAACTCTGTGAAATAGCTTTTACCTTTTCCAGTACTTCCTTTGATTGAAACAAAGTACATCCTCTTGCGGAGGCTCCAGGCTGAGAAACTCCATCTGCTCCCGAGTTTTTGGCACATTGTGATGGGGTCACTTTTGTGGTGAGTTAGCTTTGGCAAACACCCAAATTTCCATCCAGCTGCTCACTCATAACCCCTCTCCATGGGGCATGGGGAGAAAATAGGATAAGAAAGCTCATTGGTCAACATAAAGACATGGAAATTGCTCACAAGTTACCATTGTAGGCAATACAGACTGGACTTGGAGAAAGTTAATTTATTGCCAGTTAGAACAGAAACTGGCAGTAAGACATGAAGGAATACAAAGATATATCCTCCTGTCCCCTTCTCACCCCTCCCTTCTCCTGTCCAGACTGGTGTACATGGTTCCCAAGTGGTGCTGGGAGGCAGTTATAGTCAGAATGTAGAGATTTAGTGATTTCTCTCTCCTGCTCTTTTCCTCTCACACTTTTCCTGTGTGTTGATGTGGATTCTCCTTCCAGTCTGCAGTCCCAGAAATATCTATGGCTTCCTGGGCTCTCCACAGGCTATGGTTCCTTCAGGTGTACCTGCTCCTCCTCTGACCTTGATGTTCCCTCTGCTGTTTCTCATTCCTTTTAGCTGTTCTCTCTCTCTCTGTGTTACCTTATCACAGAGGCACCATCTGATGAGCTTGTCTGTGTCCTGCAGTGGGTCTGGTGGAGTGAGCTGGAATTTGCTGTGTCTGCCCTGGTTCAGCTCCTCATCTTTTCGCTCAGACTCATCCCTGTAGTCCTGCCTCTGCCAACAACTTGCTGCAAACTCAACACAACTTTGAAGTTAGGAAAGTGAGGCAAATATTTGTCTGTTCTGACCAGTCAGTTTTGGAAAATGAACAGTTTTGCTCACTGCACTGTGACTATTCAAGACTTTTGTATGATAAACAGAAGAACTTTTTGTGTTACTGGTAACTAGGTCTAATTGTTTTAACTGTCCTATTCAGTTCAAAACTTGCAGCGACTCGTCCAGCCTAAACTCCTTGTCCTACTATGTTTCTACTGTGTTTGTGCTGCAGCCATGGGGATTTGGGCAGGTGGCAGGTGGCAGTTTCTTGGCATTCCTATCTGAAAGCACTCCCTGCTTTTCCTACTAAAAAATATATAGAACGCTTTCCTAAAACACTGTTGCCCAGGCACCCTTGGGTGATTGCTTTAGATTCTTCATGAATACCACTTTCTGAGCACTAACCTTCTACCCAGACTGTGCTGGATTTATCTGAGCCATGGAAGAACAACTGTCAGACAGCTGATGAAAGAGTTGCTGTGAGGTGGGCATAGGAGCTCCTGCCTCACCATTTTCTTTGTGAAGACTAAAGGTGCAAGGGTGTCAATCATCTTCTATGTAAAGGTCTGAAAAGGCTCTCAGTATTTTTAGCTTTTTAACAGATTATCTCTTATTTTTAGAGGTAACAATAGCTCTTAGATTAAGAAGGAGACAAAAGCCTCATTAGTTTTGGAATTTCAAAAGAACTCAATAAGGCATTGAGGAGATTTTTTTTTCACAGGAACCTGAAGAGTTGCTTTAAGGATGTTGTGAAAAAGAAGGGAAAACATCCAGCTTAGGGGGTCTCTGTGCTCAAAATATACAAATATAAGCAGCCTTGGCATGCTAGGGAGAAGCTCAGAAGCACACTGTGCCCCAGCCAACACAGCAACATCCCCTCTCTGCTGGGGTGAAGGCAATGTCAGAGGCCACAGAGAATTAGATCAGCCAAGTTGAAGCCTCTGTTCTTGGGCAGGTAGAGTTAAAGGGCCACAGCTGCCAGGCCTTACTGTGCTTGGGCAGACCACCCCTTACCAAGGGCTGGTGTAACTTGCACAGGGACTGTACAGGGTGTGGCTAGACCTCTGCTGCTTGAGGCCTTCAAGAGTGTTACTGCAGCTGCCAGAGTGGTCTCAGGAGGTCTCACATGTCCCACTTATAAACCGAAAAAAATATAACTTAATTTCTAATTTGGTCAAGATCAAAAATCGGTATGAAGCATAGGAGATATTTGTTGAATTTTTTTCCTTTTTCCCTAGTCGAGGCCTTGCCAGGGGGATGTCACCTCCTTACTCTCCTCCAACACTCCTTCTGTTCTGTTTTTTATGCTTACCTCATCCAGATTTTTGTTGTTATTTATTTTGAGGGCTATTCAGGATGTTATTTGTTTGGAGTTTTTTTCCCCTCTGAGATATGATAAATTCAATCACTTTCTCGCAGATTCCCTGTATCAGGAAACTGGGTCTCCACCATGATGGTGCTTGGGAATTGAAGCACTTTTTTATTTTTTCAAGTAAAAGCCTTTGTGTTTAAGCTAAACTTTTGATGAAGCTCATTATTGATGCATGACGGTCATCCAGCAGATCCTGAGTGTATCAGTAAATCAAGAAGCTGTTCCAAGAGCTTGGGACAGAGAGGACCACGCAACCTTGGAGTCTAGTCAGAAGCATTGCATTTCCATGTGACATTTTGCTTTTCTTGTCTGGGGAATGCTTTTTGCAGGAGCTCCATCTGCTTAGTTTGCCATAACTGAGTTACTGCTGAAATCTTCTTCCTTTGCACTTTCCATAACGTGTAAAAGAGAAAGGAAACACAAAAATGTATATTAGAATTATACCTAGCAAATTTCTTTTGAAACCATAATTTATAAAAATGAGTACATATGATTTTGCAATTATAAATATATGAAATAAATGCATTAGTTAAGAAATTAAGCTTTCAAATGTGCTAATTATTAACCAAATGCATTTTGCAGTGTTTTAATGACCACTTTTTCACATTGTGTTAATATCCGTTAGCTATATTCATACTAGTAATGCTAATATTGTGCAAAGCCATTAGTTAGCTGCAAAGTCAATAACGGATGATACTGATTCCAAGCCTCCACTGCAGTAAAAGATACATAAGCTTTTTTTTGGTTGGTTTGTTTTTTTTTTTGTAGAGTGGGAAAGTGAACATGAGTTCTCAGTTGGACATTATTAGTGAAGCTGTTTATGCTGATTACACAGATGAATGTGGAGTCGTTTATTGACAGCCTATGAAAAAAATACTGATCTGCCTCTGTCTACTCAAAAGCAGAAACTGGGGTCAAAATCAATTGCCCTGCCTCAAGAGGAGGGCTCTGAATATATCTCCTAATGGACTTTATCTCAGCTGCCTTGTAGATAGAACTTCTTCACTAGTAATTTCTCATTAAGAAGTTTCAGCAACACTTCTTACACAAGATGTTTTTAAGGATAACTCTGGAATATTTATTTCACTACATTATCTGAATGGATTTTCAAACAGTTTATCCTGTTATTCTTCCTCTCAAAAATATTCTCTGTTATTTTGTCAAATATCTCCCTAAGATGTAACCATTGTTCAGGATTGAACTAGGAATGGTTATGTTTGTGCCACGTTTTGATCCTTGCTTTAGGAAAACTTTTATAAGATTATTTGCAAGTAAAATATTTTATTATACTAATATCAAGAGCATTTTATGCTACTAGTAAAGTATGTGCATTGTTTTAGAGGCTGGACTGTAAAACTAACCATACATTTTGTAAATCAACAGAAAGAAGAAGCCTCAGTGGTTGTCTCAGATATTAAGCATACAGATTTTAGTAATAAGGTGTCTATGTTTAATTTTTAATTTATTTACCCCCAATATCTATTCTAACTTAAGGCTTACAAAATGTCAACATTGAAAAATTATTTAATACAGAACACATACACAGACATTTGACTTCCACCTTGGTATGTTTCATCTGCTTCATCTTTTGCAGGGCGTTAACTTCTGGGAATAAACTGCTTTCAGCTGTAAAAATGAGCCCTTAGCCCATGTGTTCATGAAATGGATTGAGTTCATTGTGGCACTGATTTACTGTAACTAGATGCAAGATTGATGCATCCAGGAGAAACCATTCCACATAGCTCATCTGTCTCTGGAACTGCCTTTTTATCTCTTTGCTAGATTTGATTGTTCTCTAACAAACCAACAAATACCTCTAGAGCAGGTGAGATTTTTCTTTTAGTGAAAGACCCAGATGGGATGAGCAGAGTTATTGTGGACAGGACAGATTAAAATGTCTCAACTTAGTGTAAGCATCAGCAGAAATGGGTTTGGGGCAGAACTCCTTTGTCTTCTTATTCTTGCAGCAGAGGAAAGCCGCAGAGAAGAGGAAAAATGGAGTGGAAGGTAACAGCCCATGCTGCTTCTTCTTCCTGT
This sequence comes from Bombycilla garrulus, assembly GCA_013400315.1. Taxonomy (NCBI): domain Eukaryota; kingdom Metazoa; phylum Chordata; class Aves; order Passeriformes; family Bombycillidae; genus Bombycilla; species Bombycilla garrulus. The sequence goes on along the minus strand of VXBU01007733.1, from coordinate 72,208 downwards.
GATCCTGATGCTCTGTTTCTTTGTCCCCCTTCAGGCTGTGATGTGAAGACTGTGAGACTTTTGCTGAGGCATGCTGAGGCGTGGATTTGGGATTAGGAGGTTCCATAAGGAAAATAAAAGCATTATGCAGCACAATTAGAAAGTTGATGCCCAATAGAGCTCTGCAGAGGACCACGGAGTGTTTCCTTGCCAAAGTGAATGAAATCAGAAAAGCAGGCAGATTAAAACCTGTTTGGAGTAGATCAGAAGTGGGCCCTGTGAGGAAAAACACAAAGCACTTTAGATAATTGTGTAGAGAGCAGGGAGTAGAAAAAAAGGTAATGTATCCTAGCTGATTTCCAGAAATCTTGATAATCTTGATATTCTGGAAAACTAGGTGAAAGCCAGGAATGTAAACATCCTGTCTTAAAAAAAAAAAAACACAAAAAAACCCCAAAAAAATAACCCCAAACCTCAGACAATCTCTTGACATTTAAGGAAGATTTGAACTCCTAATGAAACAAATACTAAAGAAGACCTAACAAATCTGAATAGTGATTGTGGAGGTTCCCCAGGGAAGGAAGAGCATGAATAAGAGCAATCCTTCTTTGATACTGGGCAGGAAGGGACAGCAGGCTTGGGGAGACAACCTGGAGGAATCAGACACAAGAACAATGGTAATGTTTTATTTCATCCTGTGAAGTCAGTGGCCTGGACTTAGCTCTGTTGATCAGAGCATGGTTCTAACAACAGCAAGGCTGTGGTTTCAGTCCTTGTATAGGCCATTTACTTAAGAGTTGGGCTTGATGATTCTTCTGGCTTCTTTCCAACTCAGAATATTCTGTGAATCTGTGAAAAATTTATTCACAAATAATGCTACAGAAAAAGGAGGATGGGTATTAATCTCCTGCAGATGAAGGAAATACTTTGGAAACAGGAGGCAAGTCTTCTTGGGTTTGGATTCTAGAAACAAATTCCTCTTAAAAAAAACCCAAAACAAACAAAACCACAAAAAAAAAAAAAGACCCCTGAGTTGGGTTTAGTCCATGGTACTGCCATTTGAGGACTAACTGTAATCTGTTTAGGCTATTATTCTAAATTTGCAAGTGCTGGAGTCAAATGCTGACAGTTCATAATTAAATTCTTATTCCCAGTTGAAGCCATTGGCAAAACTTTCACTGACTTCAATAGTGCTGGATTAAGCTTTCACTGAATGTCATGAGAATTTAAAAAGCAAAATCAATCCTAATTTTACAAAGAGGCCCTTGTCTTTGTTGTGGATCAAACCAAAACCATAAAGTAAAACAACCCAAAAATTTTGCCATGAATGAAAAAAGAATAAAGATTCATACTGATATTCTGAATACTTTTCCAAAAGACAGACAAACTGAGTCACTTAGGGGTCTACAGTGATAATAAGAATTGTGTAAGTACTGTGTAGCAAAAAGTGTTCCTTGATTAGTCTGCTCTTTTTGGCACAATCCTTCTGGCAGAAATGTATACATTTATTTTGTTGTTGCTGAAGAGCTCCTGGTGAGTAATTCCTGCACTGCAGATGGTATATGTTGTAGATGATTTTTCAAGTCCAATTTCAAACTGTAGTGCTGTGGTTTATCACAAAATGTTCTGCTGCTGTCTAATGGCAAGAACTCTGAGAAGCCAGTTTCCTCTATTAATTTGAAAATAAATTCAGTCTCTTCCTAGGTGTACCCTCATTATAAATTTGCAATTTAAAATCAGTGAGAAACAGGAGTTCCTGGCTCTAGAGGAAGTTCTTCCCTTCCAAGTCCCATCCCATCCTACACCATGTGAGTGAAAGCTGCAGAAATTTGGGAAACTGGTAAGATTGCAGAGATTTTTCTCAGGGAGAGTGATACAAAGCAAGTATTGTTCATCTTACAGTAAGTCCCCTCCAAAAAAAAAACCCACCCCAAAAACAACCCAAAAAACAAACCCAAAACAAATTCAATAGAACAGACTAGCCTTACACAGAATTGCAAATGTATTCAGTCTATTAATAAACTACAGTTAGAGATATATAGAATGGAAGGTGACCTGATTTTCCCTTGATGATTTAGGGGATTATTCTGGTGTTCACTGAACAGAAACTTATCAATACCTGCTGTTCCCAAGCCTATGCTTTGGCACAGTAGTGACCTCTGGTCCTTGCTACAATTCTCTTAGGATCAGAGGAAATCCTGATCAGAAGAAAAATTTTACCGGGAAAGATGAAGAGTTCATTTCTTCAGAGATGCAGAGGAGAAACTGTTCACCTCATTGGCAGGATTTGCTCCTGCTCTGCTGCTGTTACAGCCCTGAGAGAGGACTGGACTTTCCACTCTTACAAACTGAACTATATCGGTAACACTCCATCCTTCAGTCCTGTCTTTGAATTGTTATCATTTTTCTTTGGCTTTAGTAGTGACATAATGGGCTAAGTAGGGCTCAAGCAGATACTGCATTTCTAGGGGGGCACCAGAATAGGACTGCAACTGCTGTGATCACTCACCAGCATACCAGACCTGGACTGCCCTTGTCTGGCTATGGGCTTTCTCTCCTGTCCCCTACTGCCCCAATATTCCCAGCTCCCCATCCCTTGGACAGAGGGAGTTGTCAGCCTCTGTCTTAGCCACATCTCAGTCTCTTTTTGCCTTCTGCTCCTGCCTGTCATGGTCCAAGGGTTCCAGGTACACAACTACAGTATGTAAATATGGTTATGCTTTCTGACACCTCCCATTAAACAATATCAACTGTATGTTGTTTATCAGTAATTTCTGGTTATACCTGAAGGTTGGAAAACATGTATCCAGTCAAAATGATTTTGCTTTGTGTGTTTTGCCTTCTGAGATACTTTATCCTTGCTTTTATTCCTATTACATTTCCACAGTTTTCTGGCAGGTCTGTTTTCTTTCTCAGAGCGTGTGAATTCTACTTATCAGATTGCACTGGAGAAGAAAACATTTATTTTCAAATGTTTATGGGAATAAAATAATAATGCTATTATCTACACTCTTGATTACCAGGATTATCTCATATATATACAGATCCTCCAGATAGGCAGATTAAGTGATCATAAGGTTCTTAGTGGACCCCAGGCTCAAAGCATACACTAAAGAGGATCAAGCCTGCTTTAACTCATGTGCTGCTTTGCTAATGCTCCTGCTCTTTCTCAGGAGAATTTCTGAGCTATATTATCTGAGTCTTAGTGTGGTCCCATTGAGTTGGATAGACAGCCCTTGGCTTTGATGGACAATAAACTGAGTCTGACTTGGAGCAATAATGTGTAAATAAACATGTATTTTGCTCATCTGGGGTTTCAGCCATCTCAGTTTTTCACATGTGTTGGCAGACCTTGAGTATGTTATTCTTACTTGCTCAATGTTGCTAACAACTGCCTCTAGAATCTAGCCAGCATGCCTCTTCGTAGCCATTCACAAATCCAAGGTGTTTGAAGGGGCATAGGAGAGGGCCAGCTGTGTCCCTTAGAGAAAGGAAGAAAGGAACAATGGCTTTTACTAACTGATTGAACAGTTTTTAGGCAGGAAGTGGGACTTACAAAGAAAGTTTCTGAGAAGCTGATGTTTCTCAAAGGCCCAGCTAGCATGTAGCAATTTGAACAATGGATATAGGAAACCACCCTGCAAAAATGATTTATCCATCAGTTTTTTTTTTTTTTTAAAGACATGATTGCTTTCTGACTAGGATATGTGCTCTGAATTGCTTAAGAATTTTGAGAAACTTCCTTTAAAGAGCTTGAAAATAGAATAACGCAGAGATGAAAGACTCCTTTAGAATTAATGATGGGGGCATTGAATGAAGTGACATCCATGTTGAAATGCCACTATCTTAAATTGTTCTTTTCCAGTTACTGTGTTTCTGAATGTGCTTGTGGCTTCCAGTGTTTGTCATGTCTGCTAGCAAATATCGGGGCTAGAAGATGACAAGAAATGTGCAGCTGTGGAGAGTGTTATAGGGTAGGAGTGAGCTTCTGATAGAGTCTAAGAAAAAAGAAATGGAAAGATCTTTTTACTTAAGAATATAAAATTACATGCAAATTTGGGCTGATAAAAGAGAAGTAGACAAGAACAGATGAATAGATAAAATGCCTTGAAAGGAACAATGAGGGTGGATGCAACTTTTGAGGAAGGGAGGTCCTGTGGACGCTTTTCCTTATAAACAGAGGTAGAAGACTTGAGTATAAAACTCAAAGATAGGAAATCATTGAAAAAGGGCTCTAGAAAGTTGAGGCAGCCAAGAAGAAATTACAGTAGTATGAGTTCAGTAGCAGTGTTTTGAAAAGATTAGGCTGTGGTGATTTTATCAGGTAACATTCCTTTCCTCACTTCTCTTGTTTCACAGGGAGGAGGGTAATATTTCATTTATTTATAACTATCCCACATGTGAGATGAAAGTCAGAGCTGGTTATGTTTGACTCTAGAGTCCACCACAGGTATAGGATCCTATGAGAAATCCTTACTTGTCAGGCCTCTAATTTTATGCTCTGACAATCTTATGCCATAGCAATAATCTCCCTTAAGACCCAGCAACCAACCCAGTAACAATGCCAAGCTGCCCAGTTTAATTTGATCCTCCGTGAACACTGGCTTTCAGTGTAGGAACAGTGCTGTGAAGCAGAGATGCACCTGTATGACTACATCCTCAGAGTGAAAACATAGTTTTCCAAAATAGCTTGTGTTTGTCATTTTGGCGGTCTGTTTAGTGACCTCACCCAAATAAAAGGAGCACACCTTCTAAAAATATGATAATGCAGGCAGAAAGCAGTGTTCTCTCCCAAGGGCAATGCTGAGAATCAAAAAAAAACCCAAACCAAAGCAAAACAAAACAAACAAACAAACAAACACTGTCAAGCAAGACCCTTCTTTCTGTTTTTAATCTCAGAAAGGCTAGTTTGGTAAAGCTTGGGCTGCATGGCTTTCAAATGCAAATCCTCCAGGCTACTTTAGGCGAACTTGATCTCATCTTTGAGTCAGACTAGTCTCTTAAAATTCAGCAGGACCAAAAAAGGATTTGTGATTAAGGACACCGCACATCCTTGGTGTCCTGGAATCATGCCAGGGTATGAGATGATATTTCAATCCTTAGCATTCCTGAGAATGTCCTTTTGTCCCATGAAAGGCTGACATCTTCCTGTGTCATAACGAAATGATGAGACAGGGAGGGAGGTGTCTGTCTAATGAATCAGTCAAGAGACCAGCTAGCAGGCTGCCGGTAGGGTGATTGACTGTTGCTTTTCCGGGCTCTCCAATGAAGGGGTGTGGGTCTCTGGCGCTCATTCCTGTCTTCTGGCTGCCCCCTGTTGGCTGGTCCACCACGTCTGCAACGGACCTGGCATCTTCCATGTGCAGTACTTGGAAGGGCTGGACACAAATGAAAAAGATGTTCAAACGAAGTCATAACTTAAATTACAAAATCGTCTTTTTCTGTGTCCCTTAGTGTGACATAAAATGTTGCGGCAGTTTTTTTGTTGTTGCTGTTTCTGTTTATTCTCTTGCCAAACCCTGTATGGTTCAAGTTTAAAAGGGTGGTGACTATACAATTAAACTTTTAGAACGCTGTGCTGGAAGCTGGCAACTGCTTTCATTTCTGCTTAGATTTACTTTAATTTATGATTCATATTTTCGTTCAGTGGCTTTCTTGCACACAAAACTTCCTGTGCCAAAATCATTGCTAACTTTATAAAATGGCTACATCTGCTAAAAATCACCCTTGTATAAATTAGCTGCATCCAAAATTCCAGCCAGGTAAACTCTTCTCAGATTATATTAAACATATAGAAATGTGAATTCCAGGAGTTCCACCCTCAATTATTCATATACAAGTTGTACTGGGTGGGTGGGAGCTTCAACAAGCTTACTGAGGGGAGAATTGAGGCATTTCTTCTGTAAAGGAGCTAGGAAAGATGTCATTTTTCTGCTACTATAACTTATCTCCCCATAGTTCCTCCTTAGAAGGACATGAGAACTCTCCTCCTAGGTTAGAGGGCCATCTAGCTCAGTCTACTAGGCTGGCAGGGCTACCAGTAGATGCTTAGGAAAAGTATATCAGCACAGGGCACATACAGCATGATCTTTCTTTTGGTGCATTCTCTTACCATCCAGAAACCATAATTTTTGATACTTATTATGCTGAGGCTGGATAAGGTCTGTCACTTTTATAGCCACCAGTGAACTAACTCAGTGTCTAAAAGTTGCCCTGTTATTCACAGATATTCACCTGTAGCCCTGCTAAGTTTGTGAACTTAGAACATGCAGCTCTAGATGCTTGTCTCTACCATTATTTGACTAATATATCATAAGTAATGAAGTGAACTGATCACCCATTCTGGAGCACATTCCAATTCTATTTTCTCAACTAAGATCCTCTCATGCTCCTCCTCCTCCTCACCATAGTGTGTGTGGACAATTCACATCCAGCTGTGGATGGCATCTGGCCTACCTCACAAGACAGCCATGTGCAGCTTTTTTTTCCAGAGATGCCAGGTGGTCAGTCAGTTGACAGGCTGTCCATATTGTTGTTAGTTATGGGCAGAAATAGTGTTCTGTGGGTCTCTGCAGTGGGGAAATTCATGGAATGAGGTTCCTATTTTGGTGCTTTAAGCATACAGCCTGAGCAGGAAGATCCCTCTTCATGACTCCATGCAGTGTATGATAGACATCTCTCCATGATGGATCCTAAGGCGTCTATAGTGATGATCACAGTAACTTAGACGTTAACCTTACCAGCCTTATCCTGTGTGACCACATTACAAGATATAGAAGTTAGAACTATTTTTCAAGCTCAGTTTGATTCCTGGGAACAGCAGCAATCCGAGATGCAGAACTTTCACAGACCTCAAATTTGAAGTGATCATGAGGTGAAATGGAGCCAAGAAGAGCCAAGTAAGGACCTCCAAGGACTCAAGCTGTCATGAAGATCATGTCCTCTTAGCAGACTGCATAGGATGCCAAGAGAATTCGGATAAGCAACAGTACTATGACATATTTTCGCATGAGAAGCACAACCCTGTTTCCCAGGCTTTCTAAGAGTCCTCTCTGGTGGCTGTGCCAATACATTCTGCACTGCACCCCAAGACAGCTGGAGGCCAAGTAATCTGACCTACCTGGTAGGCATGTGAGACTTTTCAGCAACTGTTGACTGCAAAAGACAAAGATCGTGCTGTAAGGCAGAATTACTCTTTTGAGACAGGAAATGGATAAAAATAGGATTCAAAGCTGATGACCAGAAAAGGTGATGGAAAAAACATGCATGCAAGCCATGAGCATGGATTCTTTGGTCTAGCAGATGCCAGCCTCCTGCACTTGCAGATGGTATATCAAGGGAGCCCCAATGGCTAGTTAGAGCAATTCCTGCACTAATGTGAACAGAGATTGTGATTTCACGGTCTGAAATAAAATGACCCAAATATAATTATGCAAGCTTATTAATTTATTTGCTATGGGTCAGTAACCCTTCATACTCTATAACATGAGTTACATGAAAGGCCAGGGGGATTAAAGCTCATATTTAGCAGAGTCACATTCCTATATGGAAATTGGAAGAAACGAAGCACTAAATTGCATGTTTTATGATGATATCTTATTAAGAAAATTTAATGCCCAACCTTGAAAGCACCAAATTCATTCTGAACAGAAGCAATATAAAAAGAATAGCGTCATGAAGGTTTGAACTGAATGATATATAATCAAGTTACATTCTCCTGTCCAGTGCTGGAAATATGAGCAAATCTTGAAAGTTACCAGCTCAGGATGGCCAATATAATATGGGCTTTCTCTTTGCAGAAGGAATTTCTACAGTGGTGCCAGAGGCATTACTGGCAGATTTAGTAAAGCTAGGGTACTGCATAAAGCCTGTTGTTTTGGTTTTGAGACAAATTTCGGGAGAAAACACCTTGGAATGAGTATTTCCTCTGAGGAGACAGGGCTTCAATAATTCCCTTTTCTTTTACCAATGAGAGAAATGGATACTAGGGGATGAAAGTGAAAAAAAACAGTTTATTGACAGAAAAAAAAAAGTCACCTGCAAGACACAGAAAAAGAAAAAAAAAATTGAATAAATGCTAGATATTGAAATTTTGCATGGCAGCCTATGTTCCTCCTGACGACATCTGATGCTTTGTCCTCAGGGCTCTGTAAGAATTTCAGATTTCAGTATATGGAAGTATTAAGACCTTTTTCCTATAAAGCGGAAAGGGGATTATTGGATCAGACTTTTTCCATTCCCAATGCTGTTTTGCTATAAGGTGTGTGCATTGAGTGAATGACGATGGTCTAAACACACTGCACTATATTTGGAGACCTAAACAAGAGAAAGGGCCTGTCCCAGACAAAGTCAAACAGAGCAGAGAGGGAAGGAGTCGGGCATTTAGTCTGGGTGCTGCCAAACACGTCTTTGTTGACACTCTCAGGAAACTATTACATCTGTGTGCCAGAGTGGAGGAGCCACTTGATCAATGCATAGACCAGAGAATCTATTAGGACCAAAGAATGTTCTGAGTTGGAAGGGACCCCAAGGATCCTTAGGTCCAACTCTTAAGTGAGTGGCCCAGAAATTACAGTATGCTTTTGTCACATGCAAAAGACTCTCCTGTAGGCCCTCCCAGCTGGACCTAGAGGTAGTCAGGACCTTCATGTAGAGCACCTCACAAGGGCACAAACTTTAACCATTGTGAACTTGATTTGAGCCTGAGAACCAGAAGCAAGGGAACTGTACACCTGCCTCAACTCTTCAAAGTACCTCTTAAGGGCTTTTATCTTACATGGTAATACAAAACACTACTTTGTGTTTCTTCCTTCAAAACCGTCTTGATATGTGTGACAGAAAATCAAGGGAGAAAGCTTTCCAGCAGGGATAAAAATTAAACCTTTTTAATATTTTCCATTAATTTCCCTACTTTCTCCATGCATGAGGAAGATACATGTGATGGCTATGTCAGTGTCAATGGTGGCATTCATGGCTTCATCTCAAGACATTTCTTACCTAAGTGATATTCTGGTGGCCTCCATAACATAGCCCTTCTTATAAACTTAATATTAGATAAGAAGGTTAAGTATCTTTCCTTAGAAGAGGGAGCTGTGAGGTTGAATCCCTTTATGCATAAAAAATATCAAACTGGAACTCACTTCCTGGATAAGTGTCCTAAGGTGATTTGAAAGGACAGTGTCTGAGGTGTGACAGTGTTCCAGTTCCTCTTCCAGAGTTACTACTGAATTCCTTTTTATGAGGTACATACAGCCAATGAGAGATAGCAAGTTCCAAAGCCCAGCATAGACATTAGTATTTATAGAATTTTTTGTGCCATATACAGTAATTAGGACTAACCTTGATAATGGTGATTTATCTAGCCTTTGATGGTAAAAAGGCCTTGCTGTTAAATTGACTTTTTTTTTTTTTTTTTTTTTTTAAGAGGATCTGGACTACTTCACATGGGTGTAATGCTCTCCTAAATTGGAGTAAAGATGGTGCATTTGAATTTAGGCAAAAAAACCTGAAACCTGCAGGTGGTTAATTGATTGCAATTCATAGAAGTTTATTATAGGAATGTAAGAAGGAATAACAGCATCACTTTAGAAGAAGATAAAAAAACCCTGACCCTAATCTTCTCCCTGCAGTGAGATGAAACCCAAAGTTATTCCAAGTTAATTTTATAGAAGGAGTCTTATCAGGTCTCTACTCATGCTTGACATTTTACCAAGTTCTTTTCCTCCTGGTGTTTTTCTCACAGGACACAATGAAATTTAGCATTCATAAATTGCTCTGGGCCTATTGTAAAATCCCAGCCTGTGATATCAGGACCTTCTTTTCTTGTTCTGAAGATCTTGTTGCTGAACTCAGATCTTTCATCAGTCTCCAGCTGGGGTCTGCTTGCCATTGCATCCAAATCCCACATCTTGCAGGGCAGATAAGTTGCTGAGAATGCTTCAGCACCACAAGACACAGTGAGCAATGGGCTTTTTGATGGTGGTGATAAGGGGCGTGCAGGGAAGACCAGATTATATCTTACTTGCTTCTGTGCAATATAGAATCATAAAACAGAGTCATCTAAGTTGGAAAAAAGCCTTAAGAACACTGAGTCCAAACATAAACCCAAAACTACCAAGTCCACCCCTAAACCATGTCCCTAAGAGAACATACACATTTATTAGTAGTCATTTACCTTACTATAGTAGGTAGCACAGATAAACCAGGCTTGAGGGATGCTCAGTGCAGCTGCAGCAGAATGCAGAAGGCATGGGTTGAACCTTAGGCTGGAGGTGCTGAAGTAGCTCACACAGATCCATGCTATATCAGCTTCACCCTTCAGGGGTATAGAAGCTGTCTGGTTTAAAGGTCTGCCTCCATGATCTCTGCCTTCAGTGCTGTATACCCCATGGTTGTAGAGAAACAGTGGGAACAGGGATAATAGAAGGCTTTGGTTAAACACTGAGTGAAGCAATAGATGTAAACCTTCAATTTTCCCCTGGCTTTTGAGATGTTCAGCGATAGTGCTCAGCTTCTATGAAGGAAACTGCAGGAGCAAAAAACTGACTCTGCTAGGGGAAGAGGTTGGGTTGGCAATGGTTAGTTAGGTTAAACCCCTACTCTCAGGAAAACAGTTAGGAGAAGCCCACTCACCATGGTTGCATGGTCTGGTCATTTTAAAAGTGGAGCACTTATCTATGTTTTTTCCACATATTTTTCCCCTAGAATCCACATTTGTCTGCCAAAGGACAGCTGATGTACTGCTGCTGTTGCTCCCACAGTGCCATGGTCATAACTTTTCTTCTATTGCATAACAGAACTCCTCATCAGCACCTCACGGCTGCAGGGTCAGGATTTAATTAAAACATCATAAAGTTGTCTTTGGGGAACTGGACACAAGATTATTCTGAACACAATGCAGTATTGCAGCAAAAATGTGACTCTGTCTACTTGTGTGTACCCAAGGCACAATTCAGGTGACCAATAAAGACTAGCCAAAACATATAGGATCAAGTAGATGATATAGAGTAAGCTTGGTTTCATGAAAATATACATAAGGTGTGCTAATTTCCAGTATGCTTTTGTGAGCAGTATTTGATTCAATTTTACTAGAAAATAAAAAGATGCTGCCAAAATAAGAGTGCTGAAGCCTGAGAAGAGGAAGGAGAAAAATCAGTCTACCTACTTGAAATCTTGTTTGAAACACCTTGAAAGATCTCTGATGTCAGGTAAATGTTGTAAACAGAACTTCCAAAAAATCCTAGGAACATAGTGACTAATTTAGTTTGTTTCATTTTATTATAAAACGCCAGAGTATGAAGTGGAGAAGGAGAAACTGCTACCACAGTTATCACTGTGCCTTCACCTAGAAAAATTACATGGACTGTGTTTGCTTCTGCCTCTTGTCCACTCCTGTTAAGTCGGATATGTGGTATCTCCTACACTCCTGGTTTTGATCTTTAATCCTGAAAGACTTGATTCACCACCAGATGGCTTAGATTTTATGCTGCCATAGTTCCACTGATTTCAGCTAAATACTGTGGAGTTATTTGGTGATGATAGAGCAGAAATTAAAAAAAAAATCCTGCAAAAGTCTTATGGATTCTTTTTGATTTAAAATAGTTCATTTTAGTGATTCCAGCTCTTAAGAATTAAAATGATCCAATCAACAGATTGACAACAATGCCTTTGTCACCTTTTTCTGGTCTGTGTATGTGTGAGAGATGGAGGGGAGTTATCTCTTTCCAGCCTGTCTGGGTTCCAGCAGCCCACAGGATAAGGCACATTATTTATGGTTTTGAGCCAGAGCTACAGACTGCCAAGAAGGACCTGAACTGCCTGCCATTGTGGCAAATTATGATAACTCTATTGATTTCGGTGGCACCAGGCAGCTTCAAAGCCAGAGAGAATGCCTGGCATGACAGGATTGTCTCCTGTGTGAGGAAGAACAATTTTATTCTCCCAACATCCCTGGATGCTGTGTAACAAGGAGTTACACAAAGAAGTGCTAAAGGAAAGAGAAGGTGATACATCAGCTCTTTGGGATTGGTGAAGCATTTTGTATGGCATTTACTATTTTTGTTGAAGGAAAAATTGGAGAACAGTGTTTCCCTTCTACCCCAAACTAAGGTTCATGGCCAAGTTTTTAACTATACATATTCAAATCAACCATTTAGGAAATTCGTAGCATAAGCCGGTCAACCCTTACTAAGCCACATTTCCTCTAGTGGAAAAATCATATCTCTGGGGACAATATTTCATTTATTAGATTCTTGGGGGAAATAAGGGATAAGAACTGTAAAGATGAAGTTGGCAGCCAAGGCTGAGGATAAAGACTCAAAAGAAACCCATCAATTCCCGAGAGAATGTGCAAATTCCTCTAATAGACCTATGTCATCTTTACTGGAAGCTGTTTAAACACGACTAAGATTGTGAATGTTTGGCTGTACAACTGCGCCTCTGTTAGAGGCTAACAGTGGTTTCAGTGGGTCAAATGCCTGACATAATTACTGCCTGGGTTTGGGGTGCTTGGGAGGGCTTTTCTCATCCTTCATACAACTTCTCCTATGCCATGGTGATGAATGACCACTTCCTCAGCATTACCAGTTCTTTGCTCACACCAGCCAAGAGACTTCCTCTGCTCCATTGAGTCTGAAGGATTTAAAGTGGAGGCTTTTATCAAGGTCCACGAAATGCCTTTCTGCTCCCTGCACTTCTTCATAAACCATGACTGGTCTACTTGTCTTTCATCACGTAAAATTCCATTTCCAGGGCATAGATTCCTTGGGTCTCAAGCAAGTGTGTGATCTGAACCATTAAAATGCAAACCTCAGCATGGGACTCATGAGGGTCACATGTCATCTTGCTGTCATTCTCTTCCTTGGGCTTTTCATGCCAATAACTGTAATGGTTTATCCAACACTTTAAGATGTAAATTTGAGTATTAAATATTATATTCACTGCTTGGATTTTTTTTCTCCTATCTCACCTATGGCTCACTTTCACAAGTTTTTTTTGTTGTATAAAAGATTCTGCCTCTTTTTTTCCCTTAATATACTGCTGTCCTGGTTAATAGGCAATGTTAATTATGTCAGCACAAAGTACAATATTTTTCTTCATATTATACACATTGGTTAACTGCATTTGGCTTGCCTCTAATCAGAAGCTGGTTTTGTGTCTTCCTTAAGGAATAATTAAAAAGTGGGTGTTTTCTCTTTGTTTGGTTAATTGGTTTGGTGGGATGTTTTCAGCAAGCAGCAAGGAAAAGTTTTCTCCATCCCACAGGCTGGCTATGTACAGGCAACGTTTATCCAAATTTGTAATTAATTCTATAGACATGAGACATTCATCTGTCTGTCTATCCATGCATCTATTCTTTGCCACAATAATTTATATTGCCCTGTTTTAAAAGGTTGCTATAAACATTTAAGTGACATGATATTCTCACTCTGCTGAGAGGGTTTGTTAGTCAAATGTGGTTGGTAGTGTGCATTGCTGTGCAGAATGCAGATGCTTAGCCTTCTCTGCAGCATCCAAGAAGGTCCCATATATTACATAGTTCATGGTCCTGTGGATTGAAAATAGTTCTAAATTTATTTTCTGAGGTAATCTATTGAGAGTATTTTCTTCAAGTTTTTTCATTTCTGTGTGTCTTCTTGAATTTGCAACTGATTAGGATGCTGGAGAGTAAACAAGTCATACCTGCCAGGTCTTACCTCCCTCCCTTCTGTTCCTCTCTCAGGACTTATTCTTTCCAATCTCTGTTTCTCCTGTTCCTTTTCTCTGATTTTTGAAGGAGGACAAAGGACATGGAGAGAAAGTGATGGGTGACCACACTTTCTGAGATGAAGAAAAAAAAAATCTGCATTTTAAAAATATAATGATGGAATAAAGTGGTTTCTTCTCTGCTTATGTAAAGGGAATTTGGGATCCATGTTTTATGAACTCTGAATTTTTCTCTGGGAAGGTTGTCTGAAAATTAATATGGTTCTGTCACATGAGTAAGTTTTGTTTCTAAGTTGTTTTTGTTTTTGTTTTTGTTTTTGGTTTTGGTTTTGGTTTTGTTTTTGTTTTTGTTTTTGTTTTTGTTTTTTTTTATTAGAGTGTGACATTAAATTTGAAGTCTAAATGACAATCAAAATGCCCAACTGGCTCAATTTACACTTCTGATGCTCAAGGGACCAAACTAACTGAGAAAGTCCTGAAATGTGTAACTGAAGCCACATACATTTGAAACCTCAGCTCTTGGTGTTTCCAGGTCATCAGCAAAGTTTCACCACATGACGTACAGTTAAAGAAACGCTAATACCTAGAGAATGAGACCAAGTGCTTTCTCTAGATGATTTTGATGCTTCTAATGCATTTACCACTGCAAAAATTCACTCTCAGCAGTGAAACATGGAGGAGTTTGCCTAATTTTTTTAATGTTTAAAGTTTTATAACTTTCATGGAAAAAAAACTGAAGAAATATACCAAATAAATAATATTTAATGTCATTACCATTATTTTATTGTCAATAAAATGCTTTTATTGTACCATAAGGCAGTGATAAAACTAACAGAATAACAGCCAGACATAAAAGATTAAATAAAAGAGCATCCAATTTTGGCCAAGGACAGGTTAATTTTTTGTAGCAGCCACGCAGAGGCAGAGCCTGGAGCTGTGTGGGTGTAGCCAAGGCTCTAATGTTATCCCATACCATCTTAAGTCATTGCCAGGTGCTGAGGGGAAAGGGACTATTTTAGTTCCAGGAAAAAAGAGAGTTCCTTTACGGTCATGGGAAAGCATGGTGAGCAGAGGGTCTGTCCACCATTTTTTTCCATCATCTTAGGTTTGGTGAGCGTTTTGTATGTAAATTACCCTCTCTTTGTACATTTTTGTTACTAGTACGTTGCTGTTACTGTTGGTTTTCTGTAAATTGTTCACTGCTGTTTTCAGTAAATTGTTCCTATCTCAGGCCAGGATTCCTCGATTTAGTACTACCCCTGAAAGAAAAACAAACCAGGAGCCACTCCCCTCCCGCACTTCAGTTACTTTTTGCACAGTGACACAATTTGTTTTTGAGCAACAATGGGCAGCGCTTTCACACAAACAGCGTGGTGGTCAGGGCTCTCTCCAGCCAACTACAGAGTGAAATGCTGTCATCTTCCAGCCTCTCATCCAGCATGCAAATAGTATTTTGTACTGCTGGAGATACTGTGTTTTCAGATGAATTTAGGGTTTCTAACAGGTAGTGTGAAATCTTATTACCCCACACTAGCATGCCTGAGGAATAGGCCCTTGGCTGCTCTAATCTGCACACCCTGCCCTGGGCATGAGTAGGCTCCAAAGTAGGAGCCATGGGAGACTGCTCCATGGAGTGACAGTGCCAGCTGGTTAGGGGTTTTCCAGAATCAGAGGGACTGCATCACTCTGTGTCACCCTGGGGCAAGGGAGGAAGTCTGGTGTTTGCTCTACTCCCAAGGTGAGGTGAAACTCTTGAGAGAGCAGAATTGACTTGACTTCTCCTTGTCTATTCATATAACATGAAACTGGACTTTGTCTGTCAGTACCTATAGATCTCTCAAGCAGAGCCAGATACCTTTGCATTCTACACAGATACTCTGAGTTTATGTGGATAAAAGCACTCTAAGGGGGTACCATGGCTCAGATCTGATAAAACATTCAGGTTTCTCACTTCCCACTTAAATCAATGATCAGCTATCAACTGCCAAGCATTTCAGGAATACTCCTAATGCCATGGAAAGATCAAAGAAGAACGAGACCTTAACTTGGTAGTGAGATATTTGTACAAAGAATTAAGTATTTCCAGAGATCAAGACATACAATGTAGAAAAACATAGCAATAGAAATAAAAGAGCCATAAATTAGATTTTGGAATTAAGGAGTTCTGTGTATCCTGAGTATTGTCTGTGTGGACAATAATTAGAAAAAAGAATGAGAAAAAGATAAATCAAGAGAAATATTACTTCTGGTTTGGTTCAACTATATCATTCTTGCATTACCACAGAAAATTAATCTGCATGTGGATTATCAAAAGGGTTTAATTTACATTAAAGCACCAACACAGCAGCACCAATGATGATAACAGTAAAAATTTTCATCTCAGATTGTTTTGAGAAACAACATAAAATACTGTAAAAATTGATGTGGCTGGGATTGCCCAAGTATACTTGGAAGAAGCAGGAAAAAAGGTGATCTGAGGAATAATATCAGAGATTTGAAGTTTATCAAAAATGAGAAATTTCTAGAGAAAAAAAAAATGAAAGACTGAGGAAATAAGAGAAATAAAAGGCACAGGAGAATAGGATTTGAGGTATGTTGAAGTCACCTGAGAGAGCCAGAAGGGTGAAATATTTGACAATTATGAGATTACTAAGGTTATTTTGTTTTGTTCTGTTTTGTTTTGTTTTATGGACTGCTAGAGAGGTATTGGAAAGAGTCTAGGGTAGAAATGGAGGAAAGGACTTCTGATATTTACTGCAAGAAGTATATTCAATAAAGCTGAAGGGGAGAAGGAGAGGGTAGTGAGAAAGTGGGGAGTGAAGAAGCAGAGTCAAGACAATTTTTTCCTTTTTTTTCCTAAGACGCTGTGGAAAAGGAGTCAGAAGAGACTAAGCTGCTGAGGATTAAGGTACAGAAAGGTCATTTAAGAGTTTGTGTCATGAAGTGAAGCATCTGTGGCAGGGAGATGGCTGTTAAGAGCAGGAGAAGGATCTGTGTTTGGCTGAGAGTTGTGTTTGGCTAAGGGGAAGTAAAGTGAATGGTCCTTTCCATGGGCAAGAGAAGTTAAGAAGGAACTACAAATGCAGTAAAAACACGAGGGAACAACACATGAAGTTACAGATAAGAAAGCTCATTGATACTGAGGTTGACATCTCAGATGAAAGACTGAGATGTAAAGAACCAGGAGAATCCACAGCTAAAATTAGAGGGCAAGGCTGATGGAGAGGAATTGAAGGAATAATAGATGGCAAGAAGGGTTGAGATGAAAAGAAGTATCACCTAGAGTGGTGTGTAAAGGATAAAGAATGAGAAAGGGAAGAAGGAAAGGCTTAGAGGGGAGGTCAAACTTTTCCACCACAGCCGAAACCAGGAAGGGGAGAGGGAGAAAAGCCTTCTGTATGTGAAGGTAGCTGCAGACAACAGACAGAGACTTAATCTTTGCCAGAAGGAGGTTTTAATAGCTCCTGATGGAAAATTGGGAAAGCCTGCTTCCTCAGGTCCCAGAGGGTAAAGAAAGAGAGGGAGACAGAATAAACTTAACAGTATATGTGAAGAACTTCTATATAACAGGATAGTAATGTGCCATAAGGAAAGAAGGTAGATTATAATCCTAAATATTTTATTTTCAAAACCTCATTAATCATATTCACAGCAAAGCTGTGAGAGATTGAAGCATAGAAAGAAGATTTCAGGAGACACTACTTTAAGATATACCTAAGTCATGGGTTTGTTTATTAAATTTTGATTCCCGGTCAGGGAACCAAGAATGTCATGGTTTGACACTGGTCAAGGGCCAGTGCATCCATGAAAATAAATATTTTTAAATTTTTGCTGTGAGATAGGACCAAAAAAGGAGCACAATTACTCTAATTTAAAGCATAGAGAAGAAATTTTATTAACTAATACTAAAAGAAATAAAGAAAAACAGAAATCAAAAGGAAACTTTCAAAACATCTATCCTTCCCCCACTGACTGTTTACTCTCCCACTGATCACATGAAAAGATAAAACCTAGGATTTTTAGTCAATCTACCCCTCGAACAATCATTTCCCCAACCCATGAGGAAGAGCAGGAGTCCCTCCTGCTTTGCCATAGGTTCTTCATAACAATATCAGTCCTCTTGTGGCCACAATGGCTTGTCCGCAGATTTGCCATTGCAAAGCATTGCCCCCAATGGGACAATCTTCTCACAACTGCCCATGGGCTGTATCAGCTTTTAGGGTGCAGTTTAAGAATGTCTTTTTCTTAGTCCAGAACAAAAACTCTCCTCATCAGCTCCATCTTTATCCCAAGGAACAGTTATCTCTCATCCCTGGGGCCAGGGATATAATTACATCAGTGCTTCAGCACTCCCCATCTCTGGCTGTCACTGGGGCTGGGGACACTAATAATTAATGCTCCAACACTCCCCATTTCTGGCTGTCCCTGGGGCTGAGGATGTCAATAACTAATGCTCCAGCATTCCCCATCTCTGGTTGTCCCTGGGGCTGAGGACAACAAAATTCAGTGCTTCATTAACATCCCCCACAGGACTAGGACATCCCCCTATAAAGCGTTTTACATGTTATAGCAGCAACTAGTCCATTTCTATAGCTTTGTAAGAGAAGTCCATGCCAAACCCGGCCCACTCCTTCATTCTTCCTTCCCACGTTGGATTTTTTTGTTATCTTTTCCTTGACATCAGATCTTAAGCCCTGTCTTTTTATCTCTTTCGAGCTGCTCCCCTTTCAGTTGAGTAGGATGCATGCCTTAAAAAGGACTATTTGGGCAAGAAGCAGTTAAAACTTTATTTTCTGGGACTTCTGCCAGTAAACTCGGCTCTTCCAATAAGATGTCCTTGAGCCATGGCTTCAGAAATGGGAGATTCTCCACGCCGGGGAGAGGGGGAAATTCTTCTGCCAGACTGGGGCCAGTCCATCCCTCTGTTCCCCCCTGCTGCCTGCTGGGACAGTTCCCTCTGGGGGGGGGCTCTCCTGGCCCGGCCCGTCATGACCCAATCTCCCCCCCACAGCACAGTGGGGGGAAACTGGGCCAGGGCATGGGGCATCGCTCTTCCTTTCCATCCTTCCCACTCCCTGCCGAGACAGCTCCCTCGGAAGGCGCTCCTGGCACAGGCCGGCCTGACCCAGTCTTCCCCTCCCGTAGGCCTCTGTGGCTGTGGGAGGTGGGGGGAAAGCTGGGCCGAAGCTGCCCACACGTCTTTACCTCCTCAAGGCCGGAAACAAAAAGAGAGAGATTCCTGGGCAGTCCTGTGCAAATGTATATCCTACTGAGACGGATTTCACTTTTGATTGGCTCATTTCCCTGTCTGTCTTTAAATCTGGCCCACAATTAGTGTTGCACTGGGCTCGTGGGAAATCCACAGGCACACCTTACTTCCAGGAGTGGCTATTTTCCTGCCCACCAAAATGTCAATCAATCTCAAACCAGCACAACCTGCCAGGATCCAGCTCTTAGAAAATCATTTTAATTTCTCCTGATCTTGTCTGGATAGGGTTCAAAAGCTATTTAAATCTTGTTTTGGCCTTCTGCATTCATAACTGTTTATTTCCTATGACTTTTATCCAACTCAAACTTTGGGGGCTATTTCACTGAGCTGTTTAAAATTTAGCTGAGGCATTCTGTCTTTCTTAGACTAATATCTTAAATGACTGTAACTCTATAATGGTATGAACCTTTCTGTGATAAGTGAAAGAAAATGGTGATGCTGGTTGCTTACTAAAAGCCTGGTGTCAGACAAGGCAGTCTGACTTATAGACAACCTTCTAACAGACCTAACAAAAAAAGATGGGACCTTCTGTCCTGCAAGTTTTTTATACAGTCCCACATGGTTTTTTTTTCATCAAAAATCAAGACTAAAAAGTAAAAATATAAAATTAGGAACTTCATACAGCAGTAATGTTCTGCGAAAATTTTTGTTGTCATTCAAATTTTCAGAACATTGACCTCTACTTAGTCGCACATTTACCTCCAAAACTGAATGAATATCTCTGGAGTCCCTGAGGTACAGCAGTGCATCTGCTGCAGATGACACCTCACAGCTTCAGGGAAGAGGTGCCATGGTAGGGAATTGTTGGTACATCGCAGCAGCTATATTGAAAACCCAAGGCTGTTTGAACAGAGAAGGGCCTTCTAAACAGAGCAAAATATTTTTTTGTAGGAGTTTGTGGAAACTGTTTTTTCAGGTGATCTTTCCTGGATAGTTTCACCTCAGAGACGTTTCTACCCAAGAAAGAGCATCGCTTCCCATGTCATCTTGGCTCACCTCAGCCAGGGCCAAGTGGCAGAGGAGGGCCTTGCATCAGGGTCCTTGGGGCTCCAGAGGGCTTGGAAGCACTTGGCCCATTATACTTAGAACCAGAGTAGGAAATTAGAGATGACCAAGAAAATAGCTGTGCCCTTTAGGTTTTCACTTTTTTTTTTTTTTTTAATATATAAAAAAGCCCTGAAAAGTAATTTCATTTTTCAACTTTTTACATTGACAAATTTTTTTTAAATTGTTCATTAAAACATGTTGTAGACCAGAAGAGAGCTAATGAAATGGAGAAGTCAGAAGACTCAAGTGAAGGGAAGCTGAGGAGAGAAAACACCTCAGGCAAGCAGTTTAAAATTCCAGTGGTGCTTTCCTTAACACCTATTTATATTTAGCGGATTCACAATTTAGGTAAATGGCACCAGGGTTAAAGAGTTACCACCTCAGTCCCTGCAGTTGTGGAGATACATAAGTTCTCAGTGGGCATGTCCACCTGATTGATGATTGTCCTAGGTTACAATGTAAAAATATTCCAGAAGGTATGTATTCTATCTCCATCTTCATGAACTGTTAAAATCAGGAGGGGCAGTGTTTTCCTTGCCTCCTCCCTCCGACTATCTCCTGATAATGGGCCATTAACACCTTGCCTATGAGTCATAGATAACTCCCTCCAGGAGCCATTTCCGGTATAATGGGCAATTAAGGACCCACCCCATGACTCA
>VXBU01007733.1:0-51273 GCA_013400315.1 Bombycilla garrulus | reverse complement strand
AGAAGCTCCTGCCTTGCTTGGCAGGCACCTGTCTTTCAAAACCGAGACAGATTTTGGAGAGCATGAGACTCTTAATCTCAAGGTCGTGGGTTCGAGCTCCACGTTTGGCGCCAAAATATAAAGACAGTTTAGGTGAGGCCAGAAGTGTCTCCTCACCTGTTTTATGGGAAATCAAACTGTCTTGGTCTTTGCTACTACTATTGCAGCAGGATTGGGAATTTGTGCCAGATATGCATCAGCAAAATAATCTCAGTGCAACAGAGTTGCAGCTCGGGCAGAGGGAAGGAAAGCACACTTGTGTGTGCAGCACGTACATCTGCATTCTTAAACACATTAAAACCAAAAAACCCCTGCACCCTGAGAAATTAGTGTGGGCTAAGCTGTAATGCTTGATCTCTGCACAATGCTGTTATCGTATAATTTTGCCTCAGGACAGGCTTAGCCATACAGATACATTTATCTGTATGAATAGCAAGTATTTAATGGAAAGCAGGAAGCAAACCAAGTGGGCTTGCTGGCTGGGGGACTCATGGCTTTATTTACAAGGAGTGAGTGCATATCGAGTACCTTGCTCCATATTCCCTTGCTACTTACAAGTCCATCTGGGTTTTGCAAAGGTGCTTTCCAGGGCTTGTTACTGGAATCCTGCACATTGCTGAGAATGGGGAGGTCTGGGATGGTGGGCCACACTGGCTTGAAGTATGTCAGCTTAGCTGCTGTTCACCTGCTACTATGGGTAAATGCATTTAGGAGTCTTCTCCCTCTTTCACTTCTCCACTGTATTTTCCCCCCTTTTGGTCGTAGACAGAGGAGCCTTTGAAAGCTTTTGATAAACTTATGTAATTTGGTATGTTTTCCAAAGCACGTCTCTGTTCTTTCCAAGGGCTTAGCTAAGAACATTATTCCAATTCTTCTCTAGGCCTTCAAAAGTGCCGATTCTTTCAAACATGTGCAGTTTGAAGGATTACAAATTTGTTTTTCAAAGGACCCCAAATCCCTGCTGCTTTCATCAGTTCCCCTCCTTGTGCTCCCAGTTTTCTCCCCTCACCCCAGTCTCATAGCCCCAGCTCTGAGCTGCAGGATACTGACACTCTCTCTTACTCTGTCCCTCCACCTCTCACTTTTTCTTCTCCCATCCCGCTCCCCCCACTGCCCATACTCACCAATTTTTTTTAATTTATTTTTTTTTATGAAACAAAAGTGTGGAGAAGCATTGCCCTGACAGCAATGCTGCAGCGGGCCCTCTCCTCTGTGTGTATGCGAGCTCTAAACTTTTATTATAATGGCCTGAAAAGAACAGGAAGAGGACAGCTTGAGGCAGAGAAAAAGAGTGAGGGAGAGTGCAAAAGCAATGAAAAGTGGGACAAAACCATTGGAAATGCATTCAGGCTGACATCACCACCCTTTCCCACAGTGGTCATTCACTTAGGAGGCTCCAGTGTCCATTCACTGTCTTAAAGCCAGCTTTCTAGAGCCCTGGGAGACCATCTTTCCCGGCCTGAATGCCTTTTTTGTTGTGAAACAGTGAACTGTTTCTGAAACCCTGCATAAAGGGCTGAGTAATTCACTGCAGTTGCCAGGAAGTCTGAGCCACTTGTGAGCTAACAATAGTTAACTTTATCTGCCAGCCCAAGCCCCCCTTCCAGCTGTAGGTCCTGAATTCTAATAAGGGCTTTACTCATGCTTCTGAGGTTATGGTAATATTTTATACATCTTTTTTCACTAAGACACAGTCATAGCTACTGTTGAGGCACTGGAGGCAAGTGGGGTGGGGGAGAAAGGAGGGAAAAGAAAGAAAATAGCTTTTTACATCAGGCAGGCAGTTTGGTCATTTTATATTAGAAATATAAACTTTGTTTGGGCAAAACCAGGGATCATAATTTTTTTAAATTCTCATTACAAACCCCAGAGTCAAGCAAGCCATTATGATTGTTTTCTAGCTGTGAAACAACCTCAGCTTTCCATAATTCGGAGTTGCTGGTTTTAGTTTTTGTTTTCCCTCTTCTCTGTCCCTGCACTGCGGGCATGATGGCAACAAGTGAGTGAATCATGAAGGAAATAGATTAATTTGTTTGGGTTTTCCTTTTAATCCAGATTTGGATGTTGATGTGCAGAAATATTCTTCACTGTGACAGCACAGCTGTGTATAAGCAGTGACACAAAACAGTGATTCATGCAGTGGTTCTGCAATGCCGATAACGACAGTGTGTCTTTGAAAGATGTGGATCATCAGTTTTTTTCTTTACCTTCTGAACTAGTTGCTTTCTTGAGAACTGAAAAAATCAAGTGTAAGAGGCATTCTAAATTGTCCCTTTGGCCTCCAGTGTTTTGAAAAAGAAAAGAAAAATTGCTTATTCCTCACTTTTAAGCAAATGATCTCTCAGAGTGGAATTTATTTTAGAGCATCACTGTGACCATTCCTGTTCAAGGTAAAAGACAGCACAGCTTGAACAACTCTTCCATGTCTTTGGTGTCTGTGCTTTACTTGCTGTGCCTTGAGAAATTGCATTAGAAACATCTGGATGGAAATAAAAGCACATATTTCAAAGACCACACAATACTTTATTAAAGTTTATAAAAAGTGATTGAAAGATGCATGCAGGTTTTGTAAAACTAAACCACAGAAATGTTCCTGATGTATCCCCCTATCACAGCAATACCTTTTCTTTCATCTGTACTCATGACACCAACTGATGCCAGTGGGAGCTGCATGTGTTGTGGATGAGGTCACTGCAGGGTCACTGCATAGTAAATAAGTTGCTTGGCTTTTTGGTTAAGTTCCAGTATTGAATTGCTTTCATATCATCTCTCCAAGTGACCTTTACCAGGGTGATAGATGGAGTAATAGATTTGAACTGGCCCCTTTACTGTCTAACAGCAATGACTTCTGAACTCCAGTGTAGGTTTGTCCTGCTGAGAATGAAAAGCTGCTTTTGGCCAGTGGAGGATCATGGGCCATATGTTGTGTGTGCACACACATAGGTGTGCATACATATGCCCCTCCCCCAAAACTCTCTTTTTCCCTAATCCAGATGAACTGTGAGAGCAGTCAGATATCAGAATTGACAGAGCCCACAGGTAGCAGGCAGAGGTGAGAGTGGGGATGAAGGAGAGATGTTTTACAGAGACTTTATTAATACTGAACTTACTGTAAAGTCATCAAAGCTATCCCCATGTTCCTGACAGAAAGCTCTGATCTACTGGTAGTGTGGCTTTCTCTCAGCATGGACTGCTTCTGCTCTTGAGCTGAAACATGTGAGCTGAAGCTGACTGTGTTCATTTTGACAACCCATTTAAATAAAATTAATCTATTTGCTAATCCTTTGTGGGGAGGGAGTATAAATTAGAGGGACTAAGAGCATATGATGGAGAGAAAAGGAATCCAGCTTTCTAATTTACAGTGACCTTCAGGATTCACCATAAACCTTTACCATCCACAAATGAACATTTCATTTCATCTCATTCTGGAAATTAGTTTTGAAGCATGAAAAAATATGCCCACTTTTTTTACATGTCCAAATGCAGACCAACCACTTTAGAAAGTCATGACCTGTGATCTGGACTTAAAATTTGTCCTTTAATATATTCATTTGTCAGATGTGTCTTGCATGATGCAATCCCTCTCTAATAATGTCCTCCCTTTCAGAGCAATTTAAATACTCCAAGAAACTACATGCCTCCACTCCTCCCTCTCTCACTTCAAGGGCTATCTACTCACCAAAAAATGCAATATTGAAGAATCACCATCAAATTTGGATGTGATAGAATACCAGGGAAAAGTCAAAACAAACCCTGTAAAGTATACAGTTGCATTCTTGTATTTCAAACTGATAGGCATGACATCTTCTAGAAAAAGATAGTGACAGATATTTTTAAAAATTTTTGATAACCATGTAAAATATTTTACACCCTGTGTTGTGAAACCTCAACACCTCAGCTGTGGAGTTACCTCAGATGGAATGTCTCCGGGCTTTTATGTTCTACTTGTGCTTTCAAATTCCATAAATCAGTCTCTTTCATTTTAGTGTCCTACTCGGCCCCTTTTGGCTCCTAATGCATTTTCCCCTGCTTTTAGTAACTTCTTTTTTTTTTTCTATTTTTAAGCCTGGTCTCTCTTTCCTTCTGTTCTGGAAGACCTTTCTTTCACTCCCAGAGTTTTCATTATTTAGCAGAATTTTTTATCCTCTTCTGCCACCTGGACTGTATCTCACTTGTTCTTGCTCACTCTCACTTCAAAGACTTCTTTGTTTCCAAGGCTCTCCTGCTTGGGAAGCTGGCTTTCTGTTTTATCAGAAAGCCTCAGCATCCTGTGAAGGACCATCTTAGTTCCTGGTAACGATGTTCTACAGCCCTGGAACTGCTCAGTTACCTTGGAATCCAAAATTCTGGGGAGAACAAATAGCTAACAGTGCACTCAGAACTATGCTCTTCTGACAGCCTCTGTCTTGGGAGCAGAGAGGTTGCAGGTTTGCCTTTCTATGCTGTGTGACAAGATCCAATAGCTCTCCACCCATCTGTGGCTTGGGGACAGCAGAGAACCCCAGAAGTTGAGCTGTAAGAAAAGACTAATTTTTCTGGCACTGCTGTTCCCTCTGACTTCAATGGCTCCCCAGGCTTTTCTACACTTAGCTTAAGAGAAATGGACTCAGCCAGAAATGGCAGGGGACCCTTAGCCATAGTACTTGACACTGAGAACCACGACATTCCTCCTCACTCTCTTCCTCATACAAGGAAAAGTAAGTGTCATGAAAGCTGTAAGAGAGTTTTATACATGAATAAAGAAATGTTTCACTCTATGACAGTTCTTATCTGGAACCCCTCCTACAAGGAAAATTGAGGCAAGAGGAAAGGCCTCTTTTTACATCTTTAGAGAGTAAATATCCTAAAATAAAACTGCACAAGAGACAGTAAAACCAGTGAAAGTCTGTTGTATCCAGCATTAGCATACCAAAGTCACTGGCATGAACCCAGCATGTGGAGTTTGCCTGTTCATTAGCTGGATTGCTCTGTTTTGATGGTTCACTGGTTTAGCACAGATGTAACACCTTCACAGTCAAACACTGTGAGCCTGGTTTGAAAAAGTGGAAGCATTTCCTTCCGGTGGCCAGGCAAGCAAAGCGAAATGAAAGCTGCTGGTGGGTGACAGGAATAAAAATACAGGATAAGAGAGTGCGATATTTCTCAGAGCCACACTGGGAATGCTGCAAGGATCCTGAAGAGTACATCCAAGCTGAAAGAGAGAGGAAGAATTTTTGGTGGGAGGTGATGCAAACAATTACTGTGCAAGCACCAAGAGCAGGCTTGCTTCTCACTTTTTGGGGTTTTTTTAATGGCTCAGTGTACCTGACCCTATAAACCTCGGGGGCTATACTTTGAAAGCCCTCGGTTTATTAGGGCGATACAAGGATGAGGAACAAAAGGACGCTCAATTATTTCTGCTGAATTCTGTTGAATCCAAGTCCATTCTTAGGCAGAGCGTGGGGGAAGGGAAGGGTGCAGGCAGCCCACCTACCAGCAGAAAGGAAAAGAGGCAGGCCCAGGTGAGTCCTGGGTTTTTGTCCCCAGGGGACAGGGGGACCCTGGGAAGGGACCCCTGGCCAATGGGACTACAGGAACAAACTACCTTTCAGGGATAGGGGTGGGGGGAAGAGGGGCCGACCACCACAGGTAGTGTGGGGGAAATACAGCTACTTAGTGCAACCTTTATATAAACCCAGTGCAACTAGAGAACCCCGTGTAAACATCAGATGTAGTTCACCACAGCAGCTCAGGGAATAGATTTGGCAACCCTGTTTTCTAGTTTTTAATGCTCTGTCTGTGTAACATTACCAGAAAAGTTGATGGAAAATGCCACTTAAGAATTGAGCCATTGGTCCTTCATTCAGAAACCTGATGTTTGTCCAGCTATTCTCTCAATTCATCTTTGCAAGTGAAGTTTAATTTCAACTGCATGTGTGTCTTTATCGTTTCTGAAGCAGGAAATATTAATCACTAAATCTGATTGGTCTCAGTGCTGCTTACCCCAGGACAGATTTTTTAGCTTATGAAAAGTAGTGCCAGTTGACACTGTCACCCAAATGGCTTGATAACTAAGAGCTGAGGATAGGCTATTTCCATTTTAACTAGACAATAAAGCAGAGAAGCTGATAAACAGTGAGGTAGGGCAGATTTCAGCAGGGAGCTATTATGAAATGGAGTTTCTCATACCCTCATACCCACCCTACCACTGGAAATGGAGTTGCCTATGCTTATCCTTTTAATGTTTTTATTCAGAGATATCAGCAAAAGATGGGAGAAGACTGTGCAGCCAACTGAGAAAATTAAAGAGGAAAAGGCTTATTGTTATATAAATGTCCTTTCCTTCCACTTTTGCAGAGCTGCTCTTGATCCTTTCAAAGCAGTCCCCCTTTGAGAAAAGAAGATGCTGTTGGCTGGAATCACACAAATAAGAAATTACAACAGTTAGTCTTTTATGTTAATATTTTAGTCCACTAATGCTATTATTACTTATCTAGCACAAATGGAATGCTAGAAGCTTTTCAGATAGCAAACTCCATGTGCTGGTGTATAGTGTACGGGTGATATATGCAAGAGGGTGCATGAGTTGGCATCTACTTAGGTGTTGGCATGTACCTGAGGAGATGGGCACTGGGCTCCTAGCTCTGCATCATGGGGTAGGCCAGACTAAACAAGGTTTTTAAAGTTGCTCCTCTCTCAGCTTTGAGGTATGAGGCCTGATCTCTTCTCAGTGTGTTACTTTTCCTGCTGGTAAAACAGAAGCTACTTTGCTTTGTTGCTGTGTCTTTAGATTTCAGAAGGTTTCATGAAGCATAACTTCCCATGTAGATAAGGACTACTCAGCGTACTGGGACATGCTCTCATTAAAGCCTTTCATGCACTACTACAGCATGATACCTCAATAAATGCATTTTTTTCTCTGCCAGAACATCTTTTCATTTTCTGTACTCGGCTCCACAAACAAGCATTGAAATTTCACCTGTATTTTTAATGAGTTAGCTCCATTCCTCCTTTTATTTTTTTTATTTTGAATAATGAATAATTTAAAACAAATAGAAATGGAAAGGAGCAACCCAAGTATATGGGCAAGGCTTACAATGATGTTTATTTTAATTTCCTCCCATGTACTTCTTAGGAGAGAAGTATAAATGAAAATCAGGAAGAGCTGATTCTTGATTTTTCTGGTTACCACTGTAGAGAAGAATTCATTACACCTAATTGCCTAAGCAATTGCCTAAGCAGGTAATACCTTCTGCTCATTAGATAGAATTTTCTAAGCTAATGCACTCACCTGTCTGCTAACAAAATCTCTGAAAACTGAAGATGAATGGTTGACCTGGTCCAGCAGGTCTTCACCATTTTGCATGGGAGGACTGAGGTTGCGACCACACATTCATGCTTTAGAGAGAACCCCTTCAACAGAAGCACCAGGTTAAAACAGGGCAGAAAGAGAGAAGTAGCTGTGTTTCTTCTGGGCCTTCCTACCTGTTCCAGGCATTGCACATGCCAAAACAGGTGACACAAGAGCAGCAGGAGTAGACTCCTCTTTGCTTTTTGAGGAGGATCAAGGCTGGTCCTGATGAACTGGAAAGAGGTTTTCCAAGTTGCCTGGGTCATCCTGTCACTTCACAGACAACAAAATGCTAAATGGGGATGCATTCAATTTTGAGTTTCATGCAGCCATTTCTGAAGCAGAATCCCTGCATGACATTATGCTATAAACTCTGACATTAAAGACCCTGAGACCCAAGGTCTTCTGCAGGGACAACTGTGGGCAGTCATCTATCACTCCTAAGCCAGTCCCCTTGGGATTAGTTGCTGGCATATTGGGGAACACAAGTTGGGTGATCAGTGGTCCTGACCACACCACCTCTATACAGTTCTAGGAGATACAGACATATGAACATAGAGCCTGTGCTTAAACTGAACAACTCTAAAGTCTTTGGGTACATAGTGCAATTCAGGTTTTGGTTTAGCTCAAATGAGCAAACAAACAAACATGTTTGGTTTGGAACTCCTAACAACACCTGAACAATATTATATTTTTGGCCCAGTATCTCTGACTGCAAGCTAGGATAGTCCAGGAAGGATAGTCTTCCTTTATATGGAGGTTGATGCCTGCGTGTACATGTAGGCAAATGCAGAGAAGCCTCTGGGGAAGGCAAGCAGTCAAATGGGGAATTCTGCATGTTGAAAGCCCACACAGAGCCCAGATGATGAATAAATAAGGGATTTCTGGCTTCTGACTGTGCCAATTTCTTAACCTTTGGGATTATTAATGACTTCTCTCTTCCACTGGAAAAAAAAAACCAACAACAAAAAACCAAAAAACAGAAGTTCCTGTATTTTTCTGAGACACAAGCAAAGCATTTAGCACCACAAATAAGCTCATAATTTGATAGGCAAAATGCCGGAAAAGTGAAAGCAGATTTGTCCCTCCAAGTCCCTGAATATCTTAGTGATCCTTTACTTGGTTTTCAAGTGCTGTTTCCTTTTTGTTTAATCACAGGTTTGGGTCAAGCCACTCTTCAAAATATCATGCCCTGTCCATGTGCATTTTCTTAACCTTAAGAAGGTTCACAGTTTCCTGCTTTGCCAGCAAAAACAGACACCACACAGAAATGTCTACACATGTCCAGAACAGTTGCAGAGTAGCTCTCATTTTTAATTTACCTACCATCCATCCATGCACTTTTCCCCTTATGTGCAAATCCAGCATCAACAGAGTTGGCATAACAAGTATTCAAGAAGCTATATTTGCTGTGAAACTCGGCAAAGGGAATTAGGTACAGTATGTGAACAATAACTTTATAAAGAGCTGAGGCAGCTAGGCAGATGTTCAAGCCTCTTGAAAATGAAGTAATGCTGTGTCTTTCCCAAAAGACTTCCAGCCAAGGAGCCCAGTGGATTCTCAAAGGGCTGAGGAAGTAGGTGGCACCCTGGGGTAGGGTCTGCCTGCCTCAGGTTCCTTGTTGGAGACAAGACTTGGATGCTCTCTTGGAATTTATCTGAGACGATTATTGTACATCCCTAGCCTCTTTGAAGGACCAGACTTTCCTGTCACATATAACCATCCACTCCTGGCTAAACATGATGCTCGAGCACATTGCGTTTCCAAGGGCTTACGTTATCTGGGGAGGTGGTTCAGGAAGGACAGTAAAGGAGCATGGGGCTTTGCTGCTTTGCTGTGTGGCTGCTGCTCTATCAGAGAAAGGTGATAGCTGCATTTGTATCAAGTCAGAGTAAGTAGAGGGAGGGTGAAAGGGAGAAATTCTGACTGAGTATGGGGAAAAAAAGAGCAATGTGAGAGTGGTTCAGTACTGAAGCAAATGCCTACCAAGGCTTTGCACTTTCCATTCTTTGATAGCCAAAACTCAACTGGCTAGGCTTCAGCAACCTGCTTTAAGTTTAAATTTAGCCATGCTTGAGTGGGGTTTGGACTGGAAACCTCCAAGGCCCATACAACCTAAACTGCCATGATTCCATGAGAGAGAAGGACAAGATGAGCCTCCCCTTTCCACCCCACTCCACTCTTCTCCTCCCCTCCTATCTCCTCTCCCCACCTCCCCTTTCCCTATACATCTTTTAGATTAGCATTTTGCTATTTTCTGCTATGAAGGAAAGTTTTGAAGGTAACTCCTCCCTACACATACACACCTGATTTTGAGGAGAAATCTACATCCCAGTGGCAATTTTATGCAAAGTTTTCAATATTAAATGACATACTGAAGACCATGCAGTATATTGGCAGCAGAAGGTGACTCTGACCTGGTAGTCTGAGCACTAATGGTTTGTAGCCAGATTCACACTTCCTTCTGTCCCTCTGAGGAAAGGAGAAGGACATTTCCCTGAGCAGCCTCTTCGAGGAGCCTGTCACCGTGGTGAAATGATAGTTGTGATTATCCTGTGTAAACCACCTGAAATCCACGTGTAAAGGGGCAAAAAATTAACCTTAAAAGTAACCCCTACCAATCATATTAAAGGGAGAAGAATGGCATATTTAATTTTGTTTAATAGTCATCAGGGAAAGAACAGACTCCACTCTTTCCTATTAATGTTTAATACAAGCTTTATTAATTTTCTTTAATAAAGGTTTTAATGTCTCACTTACACCTACTTCTTGGATTCCAGACAAACTCAACTTCTTTGTTATCAGCTTTTGCATTTGGATCCAGGATTTTTTTTTTTTTTTAAGCTGTTTTTCGTCCTCTTCTTCTTGCCAGTATATTCTAGAGAAGTTTTCAGGCTGCAGGACATCGCTGCAATCGGGATGGCTGTAAGAGTGAGAACTGCATGCTGGTTGAGTTGCGAGCAGATGCGGAGCTGTTTCCCTTGCAGCCCTCGGGAGCCCCCCAGGCTGCTTGCATGCCCCACTCGATGCAGAGCGGTAGCTAGCAGCACCGCGCCATAATTCATTCATTAATTAATCGCTCCCATAATGAGAAGCATGGCTGAGGTGACTGCTGCAGGTGTGTTTTAGGGAGTAAACACAAAGCCAAGCCCTACTGCCATGCAGGCACAGCCTCGCGAACGGGGCACTTGCCCTGCGGCGATGCCCGTGTGCCTTCTGTGTCCCGGCTTGTGACAAGCAAATCCGGAACGGCAGAGAGGGAAGAGCGGCGGGGCTGGGGCTCCTCGGAGCCAGTCCTGCTTCCCCAAAAAGATTTTCTTGACGTGAAGGATAAGCACCCTATGACGGGACACCGGAGGTAGAGGGAGGGTAGAAGGGAAATTTTTTTTTTTTTTTATCGGTATTAATTGTAGTTTGTATTGCAGAAGAATTTGTGTCTTCTTGCCATCTGGATTTTCATTTTTTCCCCTTCCTTGAAGCGGTGAAATTTCCTGAATTGTGAAAAACACAGGTCCTTACTCAGGTTTTCAGGTCAGCAAAAAATTTGTGATCATCTAACATGAAATCACTGTGACTTTTCCTGGGATTAGTTTGCGATATGCCATATTCAGAGAATGTATCGCCTTCACCTTCAAAGCTGGAAGATGAAGTCGAGGGAATAGTTCCAGATTTGCCTGCATGTAACAGTGGCTTATTTGGCCAAAAGTTTGTCATAAGGGAAATCACAAATGATTTCTGAAGTTGATTGTATTATTCTGTCACACAGAAAGGGGAAACTACAGGCTCATTTCTCTTTCACAGGATGTGATTAATACCCATTGATTTAATCACTAGTGGAATGTGTGCCAGGTGGAGATAGAGTGGGACAGGGAAGAGAAAGGACCCAATAGCAAGCAGCCATTTATGATTATCTCTAATCATAAACTCTCCTCATTGGAAGTTACTAAAAGGCCTTGGCTACAGGATAATATTCACATGCCTATTTTTTTTTCCTGCTGTAAACAACAAAACATTTTATGTACAGAGAAGGGATTGTTATGTCAGGACTCCAGATTACTTCACTCCTTATGGTAAAGTGCTGCAAGTCTGGATTTGAGAGGTGGCTGATATCATGCTGCAAAGTCTTGATACAGTAAACAAATCTGTGAAAATGGAGACACCTTCCCTGTGACAGGAGTGCCACTGCCTACACAGCTATTGGCAGTTTGCAAAGCCTGTGTAATCGGTCATGGGGATAAAGGACAGAAATATTTCTAGATGCAGCACTCTCCTGCTGATTTCAGGATCTTCCTACAAAGTAATATGAGCAGCCTCACCAATTCAGCCCATGCATGTTCCCTTCTTCTTGAAAACTTGCCTTTCTTCAAAAAAGAACAGTAAGTGTCAAGGACAGCTAATCCCTATTGCTTGCTCTCAGGGGGTCTTTTCTTGTGGCAATAAAAGACCACAGCTTAGCTGAGTGAAAGTGGACTGATGTTCTAATTTTGTTCTTCTACTTTCCTTTTGTTTTACAATATATTTAGGATTAGAAATGTACTTAGGAGATGTAATTCTCCTTTAATGGAGTTTCTGTCAAAAAAACCCCAAAAATGTAATGACAAGAAACAATCTTAAAAAGTTTGAATCTTCTTGTTTCAGCAGTCTTTAATGTAATAGTGCTTAAAAAAACCAGCCCATGAAATTGCTTTATTTTGACATTTACCAAATGAAACTTTTGGACCTTTTGTGTCAAAATGGCATTTTTAATTTTAAAAGTGACCTAAATGAGAAGGAAACAAAGTTTAACAAGAGAAATAAATACCTGGAGAATGAAGCATACATTTCATTTTGGGTTGAATAGTTTAGTCTGAATTACCCCATCAAGAAACTCATAATAATTTGCTGTAATCAGAATGGCATTTTCCTGATTTGTCAACAGAACAAAAATAATAAAACTGTCTCTTATACATCTCAGCTTTAAACTAAGGACAAAATAAACATTCTTTATTTGATTTGCAGCATCAGCAGAACATGGCAACATAGCAAAAGAGCTGCCTCAGATGCTTCTAATTTCTGTGGTGAGTGGGAGCAGGTCCATTGCAAAAACACAACAGCTTACCCAGCCCCACAGCTTTTGGTGATGTAAGAACTATAGCTGCAGATAGCAAAGCTAACATTAAAAAATTAGTCTACAACTAAATTTTGTATCCAAGAGGCACTACTTATGGCCACCAAATATTTTCAGCTGTTGTATTCTTCCAGTGAAACACAGCCCTAAGAACTTTAATTTTGTTGCTGAAGCCTTGCATTACTGACCTGGTTGCATCAGCTTCTTTGGAGCTCTTACCACATGCTCCTCTCAGTGCTGTGGCTGCTGCCCATGTGCAACAAGCCTGGGGGCTAAAAATACCCATTACAAATGCTACAGCATAGCAGCAGCATTTTTTTTCTCAGAATGAAATCCCTCCATGTGGATTGTGTTACCATCCCACCTCATCTAGCACATGCCATCGGGGATTAACTGGCCCATGAAACTCATGGACCAGTGCAAACCCGATTCTGATCCACGATCCAGAGCTCCCCTTGAGGGCATTTGGGAGGCTCAGATATGCTCTTCTCAGGTACCTCTTCTGGGGTTATTCCTCACAGGGATCGGCATCTGTTTTATTTCCCCTCTTCAGGTACAGTCCAGACTTGGCAAGAGGCAGCCATCAGTGTCCGCCTCCCAGTAACCGCAGTGTCTTCCCTTTCAGGCTCCCTGGCATTTGAGCTCTGTTGCTGTTCCCCTGCTCAGTGCTGTCACACAAACTTTCATATGAAGACTTTTCTCCTTCTCTTCTTTGGAAGCCCTTCACATCTTTGAAGGGACGGGAAGGGGACTTGGTGAGGCAGAAGTATGTAGATAGAGCAGGGGACAAGTGTGTAGGAAACTTAACTCTCTGTAGGTTATCCCATCCAGACACTTTGTCACTCCAGACAATTTATCACACTTTGTCACTCCTTACCCTGTAAATCTGGTGTAGTCTTACCAGCATGAGTAGAGGTTCCTTTTATATCTGTGCATGAGGTCAACATTTGTAAAGTAATCTGTCCTTGCCATTGTGTGTGTGTGTGTGTGTGTGTGTATAAAACTAGCCTATAGATACTTATAAACAAATGAAGTTCAGCAACTCTGAAATTAGGAGCATACATGACACTGTAGTATGGGGCCCTTCAGCCTTGGCTGTCTGGTTGAGGTGTGACTCCATCCAGCAGCACCTGCAGCTTTCTTCCAACAAGAGCAGGTTTTTATTTGTTTTATTTCTTCTGGAGAGACACCCCTCACAAACTGTTAGACCCTTTATTCTGAGCTGAGGTTCTCTTTAGAAAAATGTTTCTCAACACAGTACAGGAAAAATGGTATTGCATTCTTTTTTGTAGTTAAGGGCCAAGGTAGACTGGCACCAAGGGCACAGCTTCAATGCCCCTGCCCCTGTGCAGTGAGGGCTTTGGGATCCTGGGTAAATTTGCAGCATGTTTCATGGACAGTATCACTGGGTGTATAAAAGAGCAGTTTATTACAGCAAAAGCTCTGCTGATAGCTTGATGCCCTCAGTGAACTCACAAGGATGGCTGGATTATTAAGGGATGTAAAAAGAGCCTTTTAGAAGTGTCACTCCTACACACTAGGGTACAGCAGGAGGTGCACAGTGGCGGTCTGTGTGTCTCTCACAGCAGGGACTGTTGGCACAATGGCTTCTGCTGCAGGTTCAGTATTACTTGTTTTATGTTGATACTGTCAATGCACTTAAAGAGATTATATATTTTTCCCATGGTATAAACAAAATGACTTGCATTTTGCAAGGAGAGTAATGGTAATGAGTTTGGTGGCTCTCCTCAGTCCGATGTCAGATCTTCGGTCTCCCACTTCCATCTACTACCTTGCAGCCAACCCAGAGCTAGACATGATTACAGAGACAGAGGATGATGTAAGGAGTCTTCTGAAGCCAGCTAGGCTTAGCAAGTCACTTGAGAAACATCTTCAGCCCTTCTCCCCTACCCGCTGTCACCCCTCCCACCCTTGCTGAAGTGTGTAGCCATGAGCTAGACTGAAATGGGGAGGGGGAGTCATGCTATTAATAACTCTGAATCACTGCTCCCTGGAAGATGCTGAGCATTTGTTTATCCTTTATTCCCAGGGGACAACATACTGTATGTTACAGCCATTTGCTGATTTGGTTTTTTTCCCCACCCAAATACAGAACAGCGGCAGCTGAGCCACTGTATGAGAATAGCATTAGAATGTGTAATGCACCATAAACAAACAGAAACAGACAGTCAGGAAGCTGTGGCAATCACTGATTTGATGTAGCATGAATTATGATGTGTGTATATATGTGAGCAAGTGTGCAGGGGTGGGGTTTCAGGGTTTCATGTTTCTGGCTGTGCTTGTTTTGACTCAACTGCTGTTGCTCTAGGAAGAGAGGGAACCCAGCCTGTCATTTACCTGTCTCCACCTTCGCACTGACAGCTCTGCATGTCCCTTAACTAAGAGGAAAGGGCTCTCATCCTGCACTGCCTGTTCCCTTGGAGTCCCTCCTTCCGCCTCCTCCTGTCCCCTTTGCCCCTGTAGCAGAGCAGAAGTGGTAATCCTGGCTGTCTCCCAGGACCAGGTCACTCCTCCTGCAACCTAGAGAGGATCCTCTTAGATCCTGGGTTTCAACAACACCTTCCAGGAGAAGCTGATTTATGTTTCTTGGGTCTACATTAGGCTGTTGGGTTTTTTTCTTGCTGATTTCCTGCTGCTTTAGTGAAAAAGGCAATGGTTGTGTTAGCACAGACAGGTGAGGTTATTAACAACTTGGTGTCATGCTTCCTTCAAGATACCGAAATTAAAAGGGTGTCTGTTGCAGCCTAGTGCTCTGAGATCAGTAAGATACACACAGTAGGTGGAAAGAAAGGAAAGCCAGCAGAAAAAAAAATGTAGCAACGGTGTCTCCTTGTTGATTATCTCCTATCAGCTTCCCAGGGACTCCTTTAGCTGGCACAGGAAGCTGCTTGTTTGGAATTATCTCCTGCCCATCCCTGCTACAGCAGCAAGACAGCTTATTGAAACAGTGTAGCTTTATTTTTGTGCTCTTTGCATTAATTTTTTACCTGGAGCCAATATCCTCCCTCTGAAAAACTTGTTTGGTCTGAATAGCCACAAATGAGTCTAACAGTACTTAACTGCCGCTCGGGTTCAATGAATTCTCTGACCTTATGATAATTTCGGTGTCACAGGGCACCAATAAATGCCAAAAACTGTCTGCCGGTCTGTAACTAGCTGCATAACTACCGCAGAGCGTTGGGATTCTCGGCCAGCCCGAGACCAATTAGCGAGGCTGCAGCAGCAGCATTCCCCGGCCCCGCGTCCATCCGCGCCCTCTCGCGGCTCCCGGCCCGGGAGCGCCCGCTGCCCGCCCTGCCGTCATCCCGCCCTCCCGGCTCGGCTCCGGGCGCTGCGCTCCGCCCGAGGCCCGAAACACCAACTAAACCCTTTATTCTTTCGTGCAAGAAGCGCCATTTCCTAGTTGTGGTGAGGCAGGGAAAGTGCAGGCCTTGGCACTGCTGAGAAGCAGTTGTCTCGAGCAGGGAAAAGGTTTAAGAGCCCAGAAAACTGGGCGCACTTAAAATCCTAAAAATATTTCAGCCGAGTCAGTCAAGTTTGACAGACTTAGATAGTCCTAATGAGCTGCTGAGCATGGCCAAAATTTTCGTGCAGTGGTGAGATACTGGCAATAACCAAAGACCGTGCAGAAACTATCCGAGTGAAGGAGTGTTTTTTAGCTATTCAGTTTCAATGGGAATTTGGTGTCTGCATATCTCTGAGCATCCAGAGGTGTATTTTTCTGATTGTAGTCACTTAATACAGTTACACTTTATTTTAGTGAGGAGGAAAGATTGTACATTGAAGTCTTTCTACATATAGGGGCTGCAATACATAAAAGCAAGAGGCAGCCCTGCAATTTCTTTCCGAGGAATAAAGGTGCACCTTGTTGAGCTGAGTTAATGCTGTAATTAATCTCTCCCTGACTCAGCAAGGAACTGAGGGATGGGCTTAACTTTATTCGCAAACTTTAAGAAGTTTGTGAAACAGATGAAGCTTTGATGCTGTGTGGCATAGCTGCACACTAATGGATGCATTAAAAAATGCTGTCACAGCACACCTATATTGCCACACATGGTAATTAGTCAAATTGCAAGACAATTATCATTCCAATGCTGAGATTGCTGACTTGCACTTGCTTCAGAAATGCTGGAGACACCTTCCTCATTCAGAACTAGCAGGCCTAATTCTGTGTTATGTTGTAGCTCCATTGCTCTCCAGCACCACAAAAGGCCTGAAGAGGCTAGAAATAGCCTCTGGAGATCAATCTCTGACATAAGATGTTCATCCCAGCCCATCTGTTGGCATACCACAGCTCCTCAACACTAGCTCACTCCAAATTGTCTCACAAACCTCTGCCTGGAGCACTTGGTGGAAAGGGGCTATATGTTTGACACGTACAAGCAGAGAGTACTGCCTAGCAGTAGCTCAAAAGCAGCTTGTGGTCCTAGGGGCTAAATTAAACTCACTTCAGGAGACAGTAATAATTCATGAAGCTCTCTTTCCCTCACTCCTATCCTCCAAACAGCATCTCCTCCCCTTCTGTTCACTGTCTGTCCCCGAGGAGATCCTTGCTAGCTCTTTCTCCTGCAGAGAGGTTGAGTTAGAGCAGGGGGATGGTGCAGGACTAGGCAAGGAGCCAGTGATGGTGTATTTTGGAAATGGTGGTAAGTGGGAGAGGGAAGGGAAAAGCAGGCTATGTCTCCTTCATCTCAGTGAGCATCTCCATGCACAGAGTGGCAGGATGAACCCTGGGAAGCTCATGGTGAGCCAGTCCCTGTTTCTGGAGACAGCACAGTAAAGTGGAATGCCTCTGCCTTCCTTCCAGTGTGCCAGCTTACAGTGAATGGGCAGAGGCTTTTGGGAAGAGGTGGGACTCCTTGAGTTTTAGAGCCACTAACCACTCCCTGCCTTTTGCTCAGGACAGAGATGCTCTCCTATCTGGCCTTTCAGGTTGCCAGTGGCTTTGTCCTCCAGTGGGAATGGAGCTGTTGGTTCCCTCCCACCATGGGGCTGTGATGGCCCTGGGCTTTCTAATGCTGTTGCTGAAGTGCAGAGCAGGTGGTTTCCCCACCATTATTTGCACCTGCTAAGCAGCAATGGTTCAGACACTGGATGCCCACTTCTCCTCCTTCATTTGGACGTTGCTCCCAGCATAAATCCTACTTCTATTATGCAAGTTTTCAAAACAAAAATTATATGAGCATGAGAAATAGCCATTGCCCTTGACTTTAAATTGCTTTTCACTTATTGCAAAGATAGCACTTGATAAACTAACAATACAAAAATAGCTTCTCCTAAGTCATATCTCTTTCTATATTAACTTTACAGGCTAAAAACACCCAAGAAGAACATGAAGGTTTTAATGCTCTTCCTTGATCAGAGGAAAAGATGAACATAAGGGGATTCTGCAGCACAAGAATTATTTGACAATGCAAGCCTGATATAATAAATTATTCTGCTAGTTTCTGTAAGTATGTAAAGCATATGTAAACCAGCCCAAATATTAGTATATTCAGACTTCTTAGAGTTTGGGTTTTTTTGCATTGTAGAAGAAAAATACATTTTGCTAAATAAAAAATTATTGACACTTCTGTTCTCACAAATTGAAATTAATGGAAGGTTTGTCATTGTCTTAAATGAAGTGAGAATCACACCATTGCAGTCCTGATTAGTGTCATAAAGTTGTCAAGCTGCCAGTTTCCTGTTGGCATGTTAATGGGTTTTTTTAATGACATTTAAAGCAGATAAATTATTTGTATGGTGATTTATTCTATTTTGCAATTAATTGCAGTCATTGAAGTGTATTTTATCTTACACTGGGGTTTTATTTTATATGGTGAGGCCATTATATTTCCATTTTTGTGGTACTTGAAAGCTTTATGTTTGCCCAAAAGATGTAAGTATTGCAGTTAATGACTGGATGCAAATTCTGTGTTATGCTTTCGGTTTATGACATTCAGTCAGTATCTTTGCTGAGTAGAGGTTTACATTTTAAAGCTTTTTTTTTTAATCTTATGACATATTATTGCTAGGATTTCAGGTAAATCCAACATTTTTACACTTCACATTTTTTTTGTTCTTATTTTCTGTGGGGTTTTTTTCATTTTCAAGGAATAACAAGAATGAAATGTGTATATAAAACAATGATACATCATAAAACACATCACATTTGCTTGAGGATACTGCTAGCATGAAAATATTAGTAGTTATAAAACCATCTCCAAGATAAATGACTTTATGTCTCTGCATTCAGATAGCTGTTCATTAAATGGGAAGATACTTTTTCTAAATTGTCTAAATTTTAAGGTCATGTATCTCCTTGTAATGGCTCAGTCTTTGAAGGAGCATTCTTCCAGTTGTTAAACTAGTTCTCAAAATAAAGTCTTTTCTACTGCTTATGTGCATGCAGATGAAATTTGTATTCACCAAGAGAGCTAAACCGAGGCTTATATTCATTTTTTTCCCCCGAAGGTCTACTCTCCAATCTTTTAGATGCTTCTTCTTTTGAGTTGTGGAAGCGCATATGACTCATAGCAATTGAAAAAGCAGTCAAAACTGCAGATTTCTGGTATTTCTCTGTCCTGCATATTTTACAGTGCTCACTGGGCTTCTGCACTTGACAGAAGCTTGGCCATTTGTACTGTGAATACCTAAATCTAGAAGAGCTGAAAAATAAGATGTGCTACCCCTTGAATAACTGTTTATAATGTATGGAGGGGAATAGAATACCACTGGCATTGCAACCCTGTTCAGAGGCTCCATGGGGCAAAGACTGGGCCTCTACCTAAGCAAAGGCAGCCCACCTGGTATTACTGAAAGCACTTACGCTGATGCAGGTGACAAAAATGCAAAACCACTCCTAGTTCTGGCTGTCAATAGCCTGTCTATAACCAGTCTAATGTCTGGGTTTTGTTTCCTTAAACAATGTGGGAGTTTTGTGGTATTTTTATAATACATTATTGAATGATAATTTACCCCCTAAGATAGAACCAGAGTTTATTAAAAAATGCTCTTCTATTTAGTGTATTTTTTAAAAAATGAACACATAAATTAATAAGCTTGTTAACAACTCTGAAATAAAATTAATTTGTTGATGTAAATTGTTACTGTCTTGGTTTTGAAAGACAGGTGCCTGCCAAGGAAGGCAGGAGCTTATCTTGGAATAGAAAAATGTAAACCCCCTCCCTCCAAATTATTAAAAGGGGCTCTCAGGCAAAGATAAGAGGATAAGAGTAACAGTTCTTTAATATGTATAAACAAAATAAAAAAAACCAAAAACCAACAAACTACAACCTAATAGGAAAATTAGAACATGATGCAGTATTAAACAAAAAAACCAAAACCTAACAGAATACAACCTGACACCCTGTCAGTCAGGGTGCTGGTAGCAGTCCAGTCCGAATGGTGGCTCCCAGTAGTCCTCCTGGAATGACAGATGGTTCTGTTGAAGCAGGGATCCTGTAGAAGTGAGGAGTTTTTCTCCAATGGTCCAGTGGTGATGTTGAAGGGTTTGGTTCTTTCTCTGGGAATCCAGTGGGAGACAAGGCTACTCCTCTGGAAATCCAGTAGAAGGCAGATGGCTGTTCTGTCCAAATGCCCAGATTATATCCAGGTGGGAATGCTTGGCTCCTCCCCCTGGGCGGAGCATCTCACAATGGGCTGATGTCGTTCTATGAGTCATGTGGTGGGCCCTCACAATGGGATGATGTCAGGAAATGGCTCCCGGAGGGAGTTAGCTATGACTCATGGGGCAAGGCATTGACGGCCCATTAGCAGGAGATAGTCTGGGAGAGGAGGCAAAGAAAACACTGCCCCTCCCGGTTTCAACAGTTCATGAAGATGGAGATAGAATACAGATCTTCTGGAATATTTTTATATTGTAACCTAGGACAGTTACTCCACAGGAATTTCAGGTCTGCAAAATAGCTGCAGTTTTAGTTGCTGACAGTCACAGTGCTTTAAATAAATATTTTCCACAAGTTCCATGAAACAGCTTATAGATGGTTTTATTTAATGGTAATATTTTTTATTTATTGCTCTTCTTTCATAAAACAACTTCTAGACACCAGACTACAGGGAAAATTGGAAAGAAATCACTGTAAAGCACCTACTCATCAGCCCTGTACCATAGGGTTAAAATTCAGAAATGATAATAAACTTTGCTAAAAAAGAAATCAAATATAGCCATGTGGCAGCAACTGATGTTTGGACATTGTAGCAAATGGGTGATCTCTGAGTTATAGAAATTAAAGGCCAGTCATTCAAATAAGAGTTGTTTTATTTGACTCACATTATTAGTGGCCATTACTGCCTGTTTAAACTGGTAAATGTTTATTTACTTTTGCATCACCTCCCCAGAGGAGCACAAAACAATCTCAACACACTGATGTGTCTAGCAGCAGAAGATACCCGCACTGGAATCTGAGGTGTCATTGCAGCGAGGGCAGAGACACCTCTGGTGGGGTTAGCCTGGTGCCACTAGAAGGATGCTCTGCATATGGTCCTTAGTGCATGACAGCTACCTCTGCATGTACTTGTCAGTTCTAGGCAGATCTGCCCAATTTATCCCAGGCTCCCAGCACCAAAGTGTGCTGCTGCTCCTGCCCAAGCTGGTTTCCTCAGCTCTAGTACAAGTATGTCTGTGCCTGCTGACATCATGACTCTTGTCTCCAAGAACATGCCTGTAGAAACAGAGATGCACCAGCCCTCCCTTTTTAAAATGCTTGTGTAAGATTTGCAAAATTTGTTCAGTGGAGACCATTGATGAAAGATGTCTTCTGTCAACAGAAGGAGCAAACCATAGAAGCATGGATGCAAGTACAAGAACTGCTGCATCACCTGTGCTCTGGGGAGTGCAGTGACTTCCCTGCTGTCCAGACTAGCTTGCTTAGTGGCTTACCCACTGACAACGTGATTGTGCAGATCCTTGTTTGTGAAGACAGTTCAGTCGCCTCAAATGAGACTGCTTGCATAGAGGATGGGATTTTCCTGATACACGCAGCTGAACTTTCTAAACTGAACAAGATCCAAAGTCACATGAGATAGATCCAGTCATATATCCAGTGTTTGAAATGGTATGAACTCAGCTGGTGCTCTTGGCTGGTGGGAAATTTCTATGAGGATGGAAGGGCAAGGCATAGAAATAACTTAATCTTCATAAAAATGATTATTTGTAATTCATTGTTTTTATTTTATTACCAGTAGAATGTAAGGTGAAATAGAGCTCATAGTCCCTTATCTCTGCAATTCTTTCTTGGGCTCACTGGTGATGTAATTTATGTTTGTTTCTCCATTTACTGCAATTGCCCTTTATCAGAATTCAGGCTATACTTTGCTGGCTGATTCTGATAGCTGGAAGTAATGCAAAGATGATGTTTTTAAAGTAGATTATTACAGGGAAAAGAAGGATTTTCTGTCGCCATGATGGTGTTTGCAAAGGGGATCTAAATTTTCTTTCAAACAATACTCTAACTTCTTAATCCTCTCACCTCTATGAATATTTATAAATACAAGAATCTGAGTTGTCTTTCCTGTCACCCCATAACCAAACATATTGATAAGGCAATATGAAATGAAAAAAACAGTTTTGACTTGAGAATTTCTCCCCTTGGTAGAGAAGCAGATATGAAAATAACTTAAATAATAAGCTGAATAAACTCAATAAGCTTCAATGTCAGGATCATATCTGTACCTGGTGCTAGGAAGGATAGTATATAAGGGTGACTGATGAGCATTCTGCTTTCTTCTGGTCTTAAAAATCTATGAAATCAGATCTCTCAACTCTGGAAAGGTGCAGCACTTATCCCTGAACCAGCCAGAGCTACAGAAAAGCATGTCAGACCAAGTCCTTTCAGTGCACCTTGAAGGGCCTGGAGGGAGCTGTGGTAAAACCATGGTGCTCAGTCCATGGGAATACTGCTCATGTGACACTTGCAGAATTCAAAGTGCCTTTGAAGGCAGCACAATGAGAAGCAGTCCTGAGTATTTTGTGGAAACTTCCTTCCCCAGCTGCTCCTGCCAGGAGTCCTGTGTGTTGGGAACTGGTCTGGCTACGAAGGTTCAAGAGAAGCAGCTGCCCTTGAGAGTGTTTGCATTTACTTGCGTCTGAATCTGTTGTTCTGAAAAATATGGAGATGCATCCAAAGCTCAGCATCCGAGCCCAGGATGAAGAGGGAAGTCATCATGGTGCAGGTGGATGGTACCAGCCACATGGTGGGGAGGAGAGGCTGTGTGACTCCTGTCCCAGGTTCTGCACTTAGAGCAAGTACGGCTGGACAGAAGCAGTGCTGGCCACCTCCTTCCTCCTGGCAGGGCACCAATTTGCAGACATTATCCCCAAACAACAGGAGATGAGCTAAGCCAGATGAAATTTTGCCAGTTCAGGTGATAAAGCACTTTGCTGCTGCAGAGCTCATTATGAACCTCACAGCTCTTTCTGAACCTAGGAG
The DNA here is from genome assembly GCA_013400315.1 of Bombycilla garrulus. Lineage (NCBI taxonomy): Eukaryota > Metazoa > Chordata > Aves > Passeriformes > Bombycillidae > Bombycilla > Bombycilla garrulus. The sequence goes on along the minus strand of VXBU01007733.1, from coordinate 28,346 downwards.
ATAAACAAGGGAGTTCATTAAATGCATTGGTTTATTAAGAGTGACTGACTTACCTTCAATATTTAGTCTACTTCATTTGCTGCTCATCATAGGTAATTGCAGATGATTAAGGATAAGAGGGCTATTAATTTTCCAGATATTGGGTAAACACCACTGTCTTTGTGTCTTGTCCTAATTTTTTAGATTTGTAAGTTCTAATTTAGAGTGACATACAATATTTTAACTTTTTTTGTTGTTCTTGTTTTCAGCTGGCTTGTCAAAAACACGGGAAAGCAATTTTATTTCCAAGAAATTTCCAACACAGCAAATTTCAAATCTTAGTTCACTTCCAATAGTAGAAATGTCCCTAGAGTCTGAGGTACAAATCCAAGAGTCAATAAATAGCTAGTTGTTGGAGCAACTACACCAAAACATCAGAAGGAGGAAAGAAAAATTCTCAGAGCAGTGAATGGGTGCTGGGTCAACCTTTAAGTATATCATCTAAGCAGTACCAAAAATATGAAAAAAGGTAATGATGATTAAAGCTATGAAAATAGAGAACAACATGTAAGTGAAGAGAAATAGTTAAAAGGACTGGGGAAAATAATTAAACGCTTTAAAGGCAGCATGTTAAAACAGCAGAATAGAGAAGGCTATTAGAAGCAAAATACTCATCCATTTAAATGTGAAAATCCTGTCCAAGCGAGGAAAATAAAAGGCAAGTTAAAGTCATCCTGCTGAACACAGAACTCTAATGATTTTGAAGAGCAACTTCCTATGGGCGTAAAAGTGACTAATAAGAAGTTTCTCAGAAACAGGAAGCCTTTTGGAAAGTCACTAGGCTGAGAGATGATTAAGGTGTGAATAGGATATTCCAGGAAGCAGTGTTGTGGTGAGAAAGCTAAATGAATTATTTGCATCAATGTTCTCTTCAGAAGAGGTCATGAAGGTTTCCACACCTGAGCCATTCTTTACAGGTTCAAGCCTGAAGAGCACTCAGAAATGGAACTGTCAACAAAGATTTTCAGAGCAATTCAATAAAATGAGCACTAGCAAATCTCAAGGACCAGGTAGCATTAAACCAAGAATTCTAAAGAAAGTAAAATATGAGACTGCTAAACTACTAATTTCTGAAATAACTCTTGAAAGCAGAGAAATAGAAAGTCACAAATATTGTGCTATTAAAAAAAAATTTTAAGAAGCAGAACAGAAAATCTACTGACCAGTAAAAATTATTTCTGTACCAGACAAATTGGTAGAGATCATAGAAAATAGAATTGGTAAACACATCATTTTGTAGAGAGCGAACATGCCTCACAAATCCATTATCATCCTTTGGAGGAGTTAATGAGAATCAGACTAAGGGCATGCTGCCTGATATACAGTGGACCTGGGTTTTCACAAAGTGATTCACATCACCAAAGGTCCTTAAAGGAATTAAACAGTCATGGCATGAAAAGGAGGTCCCCTCACATGGTTTACTATATGACTAAAAGAAAAGTAACAAAAGATTAAGGATAAACTGGGGAAATGGGGCCCAATTGAATCCCGCAGTGTCCCTGCTGGGACCCATGCTGCTCTGAATTAGATTTGATGCAGGAATGGGTATGAAAGCAGGCTATGCTCCAGCTTTCCAGCTTTCAAGTGTTTCTTTGATCAGGAATACAGTTTAATTTCAGTAGAGACTGAACAGGTTGATGCATAGGCCTTTATGACCAGGAGACCATTGCAAGGCTTGTGTTGTTGAGATATTTTGGGTTCACAAGCAGGCTGGAAGAGAAAGGAAGAGACTCTTAGGTTAGAAACTGCAGTAATAGCGGGCATCAGGGAATGTATTGTGTATGCCTTGGACTTGACAGAGCTGGCAGATATTCTTCTTGTGTATGTCAAGCAAATTAAATGCTAATATTGACCCACCACCAGCAAAGATACTTGTTGACTGAGGGCGGGAGAAAAGAAACCATTTGACAAGCTATAGATCAAGATGTCAGAAATATGATACTACCACAAGAAGTGACTTTTTATCATTGAAACCTTGGATTTTCACAAATTGTTACACTTAAGCAGTTTTATTACTCTCTTGTATAAATTTAAGCTCTCTAGTTGTTAAATTTGGCTATCTGAGAAATCTAGGTGATTTTTTACTGACGGTATATGGAGATAATGGATTGTCAAAAGCTATCTGGTCACAAGTAAAAAATTATTTTCTCTGCTTTAATTAGTGAGCCTTTTCAGACACTCTGAATCCTTAACCCGTGAGAACCTTAGGGCAAAAACAATCTTTGTATTGGCAGGTACAAATCTATGTTCTTTTTTTGATATTAAATTACTGCAACATTTCTCCTTTAGAGATGTTATGGTCCCATTAAATGAGATGCTGTTTCAAAACTCATCTTTTAAATAAATTTCACTATAACTGTTGCATATATTGATTGTAACTCTGAACTATGGATCTATTCACAAAGTGCTGTGATGATACTTAGGGTTATATTTCTAAGCTTTTTGCTTGCATAATGGCTGTTTTGGGGCATGGTAGTTAGTGTGGTTGTGTAATTTTTACTTCCAAGTAACATAACAGCCTAACAGCAAGTCTCTTGTGTAAGAAATAGCTATATTTCTTTCTTAGTGGAACCACAGGTAAATAAACCTTTGTATGATTTGGTATAGTTTGCAGACATATACACTCCCATATCTTCATATGTACTGCATATCTTGGGGAGCAGGACTGGCTGTAGGGTGTGTGGCAGGTGTGTGGCTGGTACTGCATGTGTGCATTTTGTAATCTACGAGGGAAAACTCCTATATGAGAAAGTAATCATTTACAGACATTAAATCAGTGAAACTCCCAAGAAACCACAGCACAACACTGTCAAAATAGCTGTAAAAATCAACTTTCTCACCCTTAGCATGGCAGTGGCGTTAGTGGAATTGAAGAATTTAATTAAATTGTCTCATGCTGTTTGGCATCTCTTCATGTTTTGTGGAATAACAGGCCCTGCTATCAAATTGCTCCAAGCTCTGGTTAGAACAAATCAGTTCACATCAATTCATGTGAACAGTGCAATGGCAGGTTGCACCATTGAAATGTGGAGTTAATGTGCAAGGCAATGCCAATCTGATCTGACAGTGGTATATAGTGATGGTGAGCAGCTGTCAACAAGGAAACAATTGCATGGAGACAGAAAGTCTGGAACATCCAACAGATTCTTCGTTTACTTATCCTCCTTTTCTGCTGATTCACTGAAATTGCTTGCATTTGCAAGGATACCAGGAAAAAATTAGGTCAAGTAGCACAATATTGTCCCTGAAGTACTTCCATTGAAATGGGTAGTATGATACCCGCTTCTTCCATTCTGGGCTAAATTTAGCCCATTATTACTTTCTAATGCATTTTGCATAAAATGAAGTAATCAGTTGACAGGTTTAGAGTAGGAAGATATATAAAAAAACCCCAAAATAAATCTGTTTCATGAAGTTCCCAAATCTGCTTTAGGCTGAAAAAAACTTCTGTGAAGTCTCTTTACATCTTTTCTTTGTTTGTGCAGTCTTCCATAGATACCTGTTATCAATTATTGTTGATAACATGACATTGGGAGAGCTGAATTATGGGTTGAGCTGTTAAGTGCAATCCTATATATACGGTGAAAGGCCAATACCTTCCCCCCACATACAATTTCTGCATCAAGACTAGGATACTAAAACCATATAATTTCAATTCTGCTTATCTTTTTGAGAGATTGGGGAACTACAAAATGACTAAAGCAAACAGCTGCCTGAACTGATATCATATGGCTGAATTTTTCACCATTCTTTTTCTCTTAGTACATTTGTTAATTTCTGTCCCAGCAAGACTTCATGAAATGAAGTTCATCTGACCAGTGGGAAGTGTGAATAAGCACTGAGTTTGTATCTGGGGAACAGAACATTTTTTTCTGCCTGGACAATGTTCTTTTGTGGGATGAGCTGAACAGATAATAAGTACAAATCTTTGTTAATGCAACCATAAAGTTTTACAGCTAAAATTGAAAAGGTCAAGCAGTGTAAAAATCAAGGTTTCTCTAGCAATCTTTAACTTGGCTTCATTCCACAGCTGGAGTATTTTATTTTCTATTTTACATTGTTTAATATGTCATGTAATATATTCCTCTTTAACGCTAAATGTATATGATAAGTATAGAGGGCATGAATCGTGGCAGAAGTAACTGTTGCCATGGGAACTTCAACTTTTGCATATGCTAAGTTTGAATCTGTAATAGTGAAATCATAAGACTGCAATGAATGGGGGTATGGCACATCCCTCTGACCCACCCCTTTGAAGCAATCCCTCCTTATGTACCTCCCTACCAGCTCCGTACTCCCACATCTGATCTGCAACACGTCCCTACACTGGGATGGGGAAACACTGGATTGTTCTTCTGCCTCTTGTTTTCAGAGACTCCACTGAATTTCTTCCTGATACCATCCACTTACAAGTGAGCCCCTAGAGACTTGCACACAGGGTCAGATCTGACCTATGTTGCCTTGTTCAATGAGTCCATTAGCACGTGTTTAGCAATACTTAGCAGTCCTTTGGCAATTCCAGATGTATTTTCCCTTAGCCTCTCATAGCTAGAGTTACGTTTTATGTTGTGAAGAGCAAGGGTATTTATTGTATGGCAAACTTTTACTGGACCCAGCCAGAACCTGGAACTTTATTCCAGGGGCTTTAACCAAGTTATTTGTTCCCTGAGCATTTATGCCATCAGTTTCCTAGAGAAATACACTGCACAGAAACATTCTTCCTTAAGGCCTTTTCTCTAACCTAGTCTTAAAATGGGAATTCCGGTCTTGCTGAAACTGATGCAGCACTGCTTGTTTACTCCCAGATAGACCTCAAACACTGAAATATCAAAAGCACGAAATAGATCAACAGAGTGAAATTTGTTTGTAGATGTCTTGGTTTTGAAAGACAGGTGCCTGCCAAGGAAGGCAGGAGCTTCTCTTGGAATAGAAAATGTAAACCACCTCCCTCCTAAATTATTAAAAGGGCCTCTCAGGCAAAGATATGAGGATAGGAATAACAGTTCTTTAATATGTATAGACAAAAAAAAAGTAAAACAAAAAAAAACAACAAACTACAACCAAATAGGAAAATTAAAACATGATGCAGTATTAAACAAAAAAACCCGAAACCTGACAGTTAGAATACAACCTGACACCCTGTCAGTCAGGGTGTTGGCAGCAGTNACAGGAAATGGCTCCCAGAGGGAGTTATCTATGACTCATGGGGCAAAGCATTGATGGCCCATTAGCAGGAGATAGTCTGGGAGAGGAGACAAGGAAAACACTGCCCCTCCTGGTTTTAACAGTTCATGAAGATGGAGATAGAATACATACCTTCTGGAATATTTTTCCATTGTAACCTAGGACAGTAGATAACAGAACTGTTCATTTACTGAGCCTCCAAAGATGCTCATCACCTTGTGAGGATTTTTTTCCAACAACCTCTATTTTTTTTTTCCTTCCTGTGGCCCACAATCTCTGGCTGAAATATAGCTCCTGAGGGATCTCAGTTCGTAGTGGGGAGGAGCCACTACGAACTGAATGGAGAGAAACTCTGTGTCTCTTGTGCAATTCTGTGGGCCTCTTCTGGCGGGAGATCCAAACAGAAGTGGTATAGCAATACATTTTCCCAGGGAAATGCCAAGCCACTCTTCAGACATTTTGATACAGGCTGGTTGAGGTAGCCTGGATGGCTCCACAACCTCTGTGTGTATGAACCACTTTATTCTCACCACTTTTCTTTTCAGTGATTTTTCATAGCTTTAAATTCAGGAGGAAGAGGCATGTGGGGGGAGGTGTGGAAAGAGAGAAGGAAAGAAGGAAAAAAAAAGAAGGAAAGAAGGTTGATCTATCTCACTTCCACAATACACACCATTATCAAAGGAAAATGACAATCAACAATAATTGGAAGGTAGCTTCCCAAGCAGAAATGCTGTGTGCCATCACTTGATGAACAAAGAGTTTATCCTTTCCTTCTTGGAATGATCACCAATGCCAAATATTCTGGCACGTTCTTGAGCCTGCTATTCAAATAATATTCACTTACTAACAGGAACATTTGTCTGTGGGTAATGCTCTAAGTTATACTGCTGGGGCTTGCAGTGCATGAGAATTTTTGGTGTTGGAAAGAGCATAAAAGGCCACCTCTTCTCTCAGCAGGCAAGCAGAGACTCCGCTTTCTCTTCATGTAGGCTCTTCTTTGTCTTTAGTCGGGACATTGTCTTAGATCCAAGTCAACCAAACAGAAGCTGATTATCTCACCTTTAAATAGAGGGATTATGGAGGAGAAGTTGAAACTGGGTAACCCACCTTGTGCTTGAGCAGCTGAGGGGGATAACCCTTCAGAGGAAACAGATTTGAAGGAAGAGAGGGAAAAAAATTTCCAAGTTAAAGATTAATGCAGAGCCATAGCTGCAAGCGTCAGGCCTGACATTTGACTCATCATTCATTTTTATTTGTATGTGTATAAAAAGGGATAAATAGCGATTGTAATTCGTTCTGCAGCAATGAACCTGCTTTTTCCTCTAAAAAGTTCACTGTAAGGGAAACTTTCTTGAGAAGCATTAAAAAGAAGAAAAATGCCAATGTCAGCATTGACATCTTTATCTTTCCACATCCCTGCAAAAATGTTTTGGTTTTTTTGTTAGCAATATATATTTCCTCTTACTTATTGTGGATGCCTTGAAACTAAATGGGCTTCAATTAAATTCTTGAAAATGCCCTCCCTAGAACAGCTCTTTTCTAGGAATACTGTAGAACAGGTCCCAAATTAGTACAAAAAAATGCCCAGCAGAATTTAGATATTATACCTGTGCAAAGATAATTTTAAGCAACCTTTTAATTTTCCCAGTCCTTGTTTACTTCTAGTGGTATCCTGAAAACATTTCATCATTATTTTTCATTGTCACTGTTGAAATGCTGTTAAGGTGAAAATGCTGATGATAGCCTGGGCTTCCTGAAGGATATTTGGTGGGTTTCACTGGGGCACAGGAACACACAGCCTTTCCCTCGGTCTGACCACAGTCTCTCTCCATGGTCTGTGTTGGGGAGTTTTGGAGTTGCCTCAGCATTAGTGTGCTCAAAAACGATTTTCCTGTGCTGGTATAAGCTCCCTGAGTTGCCATGTTGCTTCGGGCTAGCAGAGAGATGGAAGCCAGGTTTTGCCTTCAAAATACTCTAAAACTGAGAGCAGTTTTCTGGGATGGCCACACTAGCACACTAGTTTTGATTCTGACATGGGTAATCATTAAAGATTATATGAATCAAGAGTCTTGGAAGTAAAATAAACTGGATTCCACAGGAGCTTTTTTCTGTTCTCTATCTAACCTACAAAATTTAATACTTGGAACTGTAACTGCTGAAGACATGTTTTTCACGAGATCAACATATATGGAAACAGGCCCGATTCTGCTTTAAGCTGGTACAATTTCAAGGAGGTGATTCTGATTTATACTCAGGTAACTGAGAGGAAAATAAGCTCTATTATATCCATAAGAGTGCTCATATTTTAAAAAGGCTAGAGTTTTAGGCTGTCATTTCAGCTTAAAAGACAAATAGATTTTCTTGTCACCCATCCTCCGAGTCCATGACAGCTCAGAGCTCTTTTAGATGGATTTTTGAGTTGGAGTAGGATAGCAACAAGCTACAAAAACACCACAGAGTGTCTTTCTAGTATTTTACCTTTTCTTCTGGTCTTCTTTATATCATCATAAACCAGATAAAACAGCAGTGCACAGCAGGAGTAGCATTTTAATGTCATTCAGGCTACCAAAGTGTCTTGGGTTGAAGAGAGGTATCTGCTGGGAAAGGCAGAACCCTCCCTCAGAAACCCTCCCTCTCTCTGAATTACTGAAATTGAGCAGCCTTCAGGCAAGATATGGGGAGGAATAACAGTCCTTTACTAATGAGTATAACAAGATACAAATGAGCAATAACTACAGTATCAACAACAACATAACTACAAAGGAAAAAATAAAAAGGTCAGGGGCCCCCACAGCAAAGCCAGGGAGAGGGATGGGGAAGGCCTTGCTTCATGAACCCTGTAGGCGGTCTGTAGTAGGCANGAGAGAGAGAGAGAGAGAGAGAGAGGGAGAGAGATGATTTCCTTTGCCTGCCCCCTTCCCCCTTCCTGGGCCCGGCAAGTCTTTGTCTTGCAAATACACTTAAGTGTCGGCCATCAGGTTCCCCGCAACAAGTGGGACAAAATTCTATAGGTAAAGAGAAAACAAAAAAAAAGGACAACACCCCAACCCCCCCCACAAAGATGTGGAAGGTACAGCTTAGTTCAAAGTGCCAGACATGCACTGGCAAGATTAATTTACAGCAAAGTTAGAAATCTGAGTAGGTTTGAATTATGCTCCTCCATAGTCTAAAAAACAAAACAAAACAAAAATTGTACTGTGGAAATTGATGTGGCATAATGCACAGGGGAAAGAGAAAAACCATTTTCATTCCAGTTTATAGATAACATCAGAGTCTAGTATTAAGACAAGCTAGTGAAAATATCTAACACTGGCATTAGAAGAGTAAGGTATTTATCTTCCCAAGTTCAAGTCAAATTCTACTTTTTTAATTTTTGTGGGGAAATATGGATTTAGCAATAAAAGCACAATGAACTCCATTTCAGCATGCAAGAAGAGAAGACATACACATCATGCTGCAAAACAGAAGGAAAGAGTGAAAAGTAATTTGTACCACCAAGACACATTTCCCCCTCCAGTATGAAGCACTGGGGAGCAGCAATCAAAATTGATTGTTCCAGTTAAAATTCTACATCATGATTTTACTGAAGAAGTAGCATGATGAGCTCAGCTTTTCTACGTGTCAGAAAAAATATAGGCAAGAGCCTGTTAAGATTAAAGAGTTCTTTGGCACATCATACATTTTATTGATTTATTGTACATCATTAAAATTTCTTTTTTTTTAAATGGTGTTTTGTTCACTTCGTGGACAAGCCATTAAATTCAAATTACATCTTGAAGGAAGTTTACTTCACTTGGGCCTTACCATGGAAACCTCTCATGTATTTGTATTTTTAAAGTGGATGAATGTGTCAGATTTTAATAACAGGTTAGACAAGTGTAATAGTCAAGATGTATCAATAGCACTACTCTTTTTTCTTTAGCAATTCTACCTTTTCTGTGCAAAAACTACAAATATTTATGTAAATATGTAAATCAGGGTGATAAAAATGATAGAAAAGCTTCTTTTTTTTTTCCTCCAGCTCCTGAGCCATAATTTTATATTTTATTGCAGATTACAGTGACATTAAATAGTCAGTAAAACAAGTATATCTGCATCACACAGTGCATAAACAGCATTTTGGATGACTGTCTAAGTTATTTAAAATTTTTCAGTGGCGTGATATTTAGAATTGAACCCTTTCTTAGAAATTCCTTTCCTTTTTCGACTTCTCAATGGTGGTGGTTTTTATGAGTAGGAACCTAGAGCTCTGTAGTCAAATTCATTACACTGAAGTACAAAGTCTTTATTTGCCATTAATTTGAAAATAGATTGTGTCACCAAGTCTCTCCCTTCATTGAAAGATAAGCATTTTGGGAAACTAAATAAAGTGCAAAGGTGCATACTCAGTTGGAGGCTTGTGCAGTTCTTGGAAGTCTTCTAAATATGATCACAATTTATCTGATCATTTTCTGACTTATGCTCACCCCGTGAATCTTCCTTCTCTCCCTTCCACCCTTATGTTAGGGTTTGCCTTATGCAAGCAGGACAGCAAATCTGCCCAGCTCAAAAATGAAAGCAGGTTTGGTTTTTGGGTTTTTTTTTTTGACAATAGTTTCTAGTTGGAGCTCATTCAAAACTCTTGCTGTATTTTCAGAAACAAGTGACAGAAATGGCTTCTGGTTAATGGCCATGCTTTGTTACCTTTCAAAACATTTGTGTTTGTAAGCTCTATGGTTGCTGGTGTGTTTGCTACATGCAGATGCCATTATGCAAGGTGTTGGTCTTCAATGTGGACAGGCAGAGTCTAGCATCTTGGAAGATGTCCACAGCATTTTGGAAGATGTCTACAGCATCTTTCAAGGTCATGTCAAAACCCTAGAAACTCTTACTTCTGCTTTCACACAAACCATTGATGCTGAGCGATCTTTGTGATAACGCTAGAATTTCATTTTGGCCTGTCTGTAATTTTTATTTATTGTAATGTTTTGCTGTTTGCTGAAAGTCCAGTGGATTTTGCATTATAAAGATAAACCTTTCTCTACCGTTCTATGTTGTTATTTTGTCAGGAAATAAAAATATTCCAAGGTTGCTTTCCAAGATACATCAAACTGTTGAACAGTACTGCAAATGGACTAATTATTTCATTTGATACATAACCAGGATGTCAACTCAGCCTCATTAAGGGCCTCTGGCAGAAAAACAGAATTACCTGCACTTATGCAAAAATGTTCTGGAGATTAGCTGCAGTAGACCCAGTAGCCATTTTAGAAGAAAAGTGAAAAATATTCTCATCCTTAGGTAGTAGACTCCTCTAGTTAAATTATGAAAATATATGAGTAACTGTCAGCCCAGAAGGTTGATAAACATAGCAGCTCTTCAGATAAACACTGATAAAGAAAGTCATGCACTTATTCTCCAAACTATCTTTAAAAAAATACCAGTGTTATAGTCACAGATACCAGTTTTCACCATAGCCATGGAATAGTACCTCTCCTTAGAATCAGTCTGGTATCCCAAGTAGTTTAGTAGCAGTAGGAGCACAATTACTACCCTTGAATTTAACTGCTATAAAAAGAGGATTCTCCAATGCAGTACAGTCCTTCCCTTCATGTTCATTTTATACAAGATGCATTTCCGCCTGAGAGCTGCTAGTAAGCCTGTCTTTCGTAGTACAGCATATAATACAATCTTTAGAATGTGCCTGTAGTCCAGGACAACACTTTGGAAAGGGCACCTTTAGTCTCTCTATTTAGGCAGATTATCATATTCACAATATTCCTAAATTCCACCTGCATGAATGATAAGAACTTTGGTCTGTTGCTTCAGGCAGAGCTTCATCAGTGCTCTCTTTGTAACATTCTCATTTATAATTTGGCTCTTCCACATCCTCTGACAGACCTGTATTCTCCCTTGACACAGGCAGGGGTGTTTGTACCAACCTTGATACGCTTGCAAGGATGTTGAAGGTGACATCCCCATCAGAACTAGATGCTGTGGAAGGTATTCTTTTGACAGAGTTTCATATGCTTGAAATCTTGTTAATATGGCCAGTACAGAAGGAGTTTGGCTCTGCTGGGTACATTTTTGTAATAAGCTGTCTCAGTGGGATTCCTGTCTCCATTCAGCTTCTCAAATCACGAAGGCAAAACCAAAACCAACCTCCAGATCTGTATATATTTTGTTTAACACCATGAATAAGTAAGAGGTCTCAACACTTCTTGAACGTATGTAGGGCAAATATTTCTCCATTGGGGAATGATAGATTTACAGTTTACATACCAAAATTGCATTTCTCAGTACTCAGGAGAACTTTTCACTGTTGATCATACTTCGTAAATTTTGCCTCTGAAATGGGATACAAACAGCAAACTACATCAAGATAAAGACATATTTAGGCACAATTGAAAAGAGGGCCAGTGTTTGGGGGAAAAGATCATTTTAAATTATGATATGCCACTGGCACTGATCTGAGATATCACACCAGAGTCAGCCCATCTGCTCCTGAGATTCATCAGGCTAGTCTTTTTTTTCATAAAAATCACAATTTGTATTCCTTCATAAGACCATCATCTAATATACATATTTCAGTAAAAATCACCAGCTTTTAGAGACTTGGGCAAGCTTAGAAAAAATCATATTGGCTTGTTTCTTGTCTCTAGGATTTCCAAATGTGCTTGCTTTTTCCAGGACCCAGAATGCACATCGTATTTTACTACTAACTGTTAAACTGTTAGTCAGAAACTAGCTTTGTTTAATTAAATGGGCGTTTTTACAAAACATTAGAGATATACTAGACTGTTTTATAATACTTATACTATGGCATAAATATTTTTGGAAGTGCCCCCAAAAATGTATTGCTTCTCCCCCTCTCTGTGGGTTCAGAGAAAGTTTTCTGTATTTTTCTGAATATAGTAGTGCCTTCTTACTGTTTCTGAGGCCAGTGGTTACAGACGTAGTCGCTCATACACGCGCACACACACACACACACACACACACACTTACAGATAGACAGATTTCCAAAAACTTACTCTGCATGTAGGGGCCTGGATTAAAGGACTTTTCATGGAGATTAAAAAAAAAAAACAGAACAACACACAAGTAATAATTAATCAAAATAAAAATGAGTAGAAAACTTCCAAGTTAGTGTAAATTCTGAGAAATATTCCTTATCCAAGTCAAAATTAGAAATTAAAATCTACTCTATTTTTGAATAACTCTCATTCAGAAAAATAACACTGATGTAAATGTCTTGATTTTGAAAGTATATATTTTGATTTCTATTTGCTAAAGTATTTTTGAAGGGAATTAACCAAGAAGTCAACACTGTTCCAGAAATAATTCCAAACTGAAGAAATACAATATTTCCGTTAGTGAGGTTGAGACCTGGGGTGGAGGACATAGTGCTGCTTTCTGGATTAGGTTTCTGTATGGAGTTAGGATTTCTGTCTGAAAGGATACCAGAATGGGGATGCTAGTTCCTCACTCCAGACTGGACCCTGCCTCCATGGCCACTGACGACTTGATAAAAATGCACCCACACTGTAAAGTACAGATGATGGAAGTCCAAGTTCCCCCTATCTTAAAATGCCCCATGCACATGTTTTTCATGCCTATTTTTTTTTTATTTATGCTGCAGTTCAGCCCAAAAGTGAGGATTTAGGACCTGGCCCACAATATAAGATCCACTCTCAACACACAGGTCTGAACCTTTCCTAGATTTTTTTCCAGCAACAAATCCAAGTCCATCTCTTTTTCTGATCATACTCTAGCACTGGATTACACCTCTGGTGAGGTGGTAGAATTATCCCAAACCTTGCAGAGCTGTCAGGGGCACACTGACACAGAGGTGCCCCTGTTGCCTCAGCTTAGGCTGTACCAAACCTTTGACAAGATACATTTAAAAGGATGTGCCAGCCACACTAGATGGGCATGTATTAGTGAGATTAGTATGTCATTGTGTAGTGTTATACAGTGGTTTGAGGTATAAATGGTTTTAGAAAAATTATTCCCTGTTAAGAGCACCAAAGTCAATAGGAGTCTCAGTGTTACTTGAGAGATTTAGACCTGGCTCACCAGGTCTTTTTTCCCTCCATCTGCTTGGATATAAATTCAACAAAACTTTTGCTTTGGAAAATCTATTCTCACAGCTAGAGATATTTTCTGTTAAGAAAGACTAAGCTTGGAAGAGAAGAAGCTGGTCTACAGAACAAAGCAAATGCTGCACTTTTTGTGGAGTTCTCAGCAGTGCAGTGAATGTTTTCCTTTTGTTAGAGTGCCAAATGTGTGGTCTATTACACAAAGCGAAATATATCCCTCTGCTCTCCTTTTCCAGGAAAAGCTACCTGTAAGGCATGGCAGTTCCTTGTTTTGTTGGAAGCCCTGTCTGTGTATGAAATCAAACTCCAGACCATATTTTTAGTGTACGAGTAATATGGGAATGTTAAATTCAGAGACACAGTGGAAGGTCTTGATTTCATGTGAAGGAGGATCAAGCTGAGGTGATCCTGTGCTAATTGCTGTGATATTGTGCAAGACATCTTGAAATTTTCTGTAATGCCATTTTGTTCCATCAACTAAAATAAAGTTATCATTAACTCTCACAGCCATCTGTAAGGTAATTTTTCATGTCTGTGCATCATCGGTATGTATTCTCAGAAAGTGTGAAGCATAATAATCAATAGGCCTGATTCCACACTACTGAAGTACCTAGAAGGATTTGCATCAGCTTTAATGAGAGTTGAAACATGCATTAGCTGAGCTGTTTGGGGAAGGAGAAGCTTTCTAAATTACATATTTCTCTAACTCTGCAAAAGGTTCTTTGGGTCAGTGTCTGCTCTGGGTGAAACACACATTTCCAGCCACAAACAAAAGGACTGCTCATCTCACCTGACAAGCATATTGGCAAGGTAAGGAGACAATAAAATAAACTCCATCCTCTCTAGTACTCAGAGTATTTGTTCTGCAAAATCTAGGAAAAATGGACAATGGTTGTGACATAGCCAAAGGCTTAAGTACTTCCTGCAGTCCCAAAGGCCTTGAGGAAGATAAAAGACCATACTCAAGGATGCCTACTCCTTCAGTGGTTTCTTGCTTTTGTAGCAAAAGAACTCCAGCCCAAAAGGATCATTTAATAGTAACTGGGGGCACAGGAAAAAAAACAGGGATAAAAGCAACAGTAGAGTTTATAGTGGGTTATCAGGCAAGATAATAGCCATATCTCCAGACAAAAGAGATGTCAATAGTAAAAGGAAAGTCTAACAGAAAGGAGGAGACCTGTGTACTCCTCACACAGAAATTAAGACAGATTTTTTTGGCAATGCCCAGGAGAAGTTCAATCTGAACACATGCCTCAATTGAGCTAATTCCATCTGCCTCACCAACAGCAGTTGTGCACTCCCTCAGCAAGCAGCGAGGATGGAAAATCTTGCAAGACTTCTCCCTGTCTCTGTTCATCCCACCAAGGTTGCCCCAGTCTCCGCCACACTCTTTTGCAAATAGCCAGCTCCCCTGAAAGCCTCAAGTGTATTTACACATTGGCTAATCCCTTCCCTTGCGCCAGCTGGGTGACATCAGCATACTGAATATTGCTACAAATCTCTGCGCAAGCCAGGTCTCTTGGCACACATCACACAACTTTCCCATGCTACTTTGCTGGGATCACTGCAGACAGAGGAATGCTGCCAATGGCTACCTGTTAGGTCTTTTTGAAGCATGAATATGACAGCTTCAGAGAGCAATGCTGTGCACTCCTGGAAGACTCTGAATAAGTAATCAAACCTCATGGTCATGGCTATCCTCCTTAAGGAACTACTGTGGATTCTGTTTCTTTGTCTGTACTTAGTGGGAGTTAATCTAGATGTTCCAAACTTTTCATATCACTATTAATTTCCTTTTGAGGTCTACAAGCTTTGATCCCGTCCAAGTAAATCCACGGGTTCAGGAAGTTACTACTTTGCACAGCAGTAAATTCAGTGATCTCCTGCAACCTGGCTGATTGCTTACCACTGCACAAGGCTGTCAGCAACAGACTGCTGAACACTTACTTCCTAAAAGGTATTCCAAGTTTAATGACATTCTCATTCTCTATTATGTATAAAAGAAACAAAAGAGCTTGTCAGAATAAAGCCATTTACTGCATACTCAGAAATACCTTTAATTGTTGCATGGCATTTAAATACTTAGAAAATCTTGAGATCAATAGATTGATCTTACTGAGTCATCTGTCTCCTACCTATTCAAATGTTCATGTTCAGCATTGTAATTATCTCAGCACCTTTAAACTAGAAGTTAGGAGGATCAGAAAATCACAGTCACAGAATGGTTCAGGGTTGGAAGGGACCACTGGAGATCATCTATTGCAACTTCCCTTCTTAAGCAGGATCCCCTTGAGCACACTACTCAGGATTGTGTCCAGATAGCTTTTGAATATCTCCAGACAAAGAAACTCCATGACTTCTCTGGGCAACATGTTCCAGTGCTCAGTCACCCTCACAGTAAAGAAGCTCTTCCTCATGTCCAGAATACCAAAATTATGTCTGCATCCCTTTTTTCTAAATAAGGCCATTCTAAACCTCCTTGCTGTGCAAAGTGCAGCAAGGAGAACGTGGCAGAGAGGAAATGCTTGGAAACAAGGTCATCAGCTTTCACAGGCATGGGCGCGTCTCTGCCTATGGAACTTGCCACTGTCTGCTCAGCACATTGATCTGTCTTTTAGTCCAATGTCCTGGCTGCAAACACTGACAATATTCAGACCTTTCAAAGATGAAAGATCCCTGCAATACAGATCCTCACCAATCGTGCAGCAGTGCATAATGCAATAAAATCTAGTTGATCACCTGCCTGGTCAATTCATGCCTTGGGGGATGAGATTTAATTTCCTTTAACATTGTCTGTAGTTTAAAAAAGTATACTTTGTAAAAATTATTTCCTTTGGTCTTACTTCACACTGAGAAGTGGTAGATACTAGCAACAGAAACCTATTCAAATACCAGCTTCTGAGGGGAGTTAATTACATTTTAAATGTATGCCATTTCAGTCAAACAGATGACTCATACATCCAAGTAACAATATAACAAGATTTCATATCATCTTCTGCATTGTTACACCAATCAGAAGTCACACATGTGAATGACTGAACAGTGCAGTTTACAGTATTAACAAGTTTTTTCCCCCTTCCTTTTTTTCATATCAGGTTCTCAACACTCGTTATCCAAAATCTCCAAAGTAATATATTTTAACAACAAAGTTGGGCAGATGTATCATCCATTGTGGGATTTGAACCATTGTCACTGGGGAGAAAGCTACAATTTAATAGGTGAAGATGTCAAACCATGTTATAGAAACTCTTGTGACTGCATATTTATCACAGTGTCATAGGGGTCTCTGGCAAACTGAAAAATTTCACTGTTTATTCACAGTGAAGACACTTAATTAATGACTAGACCTAATCATCCTGTTTTATTATTTACAGGGATTCCAAAATGGCTTAGCTCAACTGATATGCAAACAAACCACCCTCAGCCTGCTCTAATTAATATTTTTGAACCAGACTCACAGAGTGGCACTGTCAAGTAGCTCTTTGGTGATTTACAACACCTCCTATGTGAGATTCACATTGCTGCATGCAAATGAGCTGCCACCCCTGTGAATCCTTAGTTTTAAAATACAATGTACCATCTTGTAGACTACAGGAATGCCCTTATCTTCACATTTGACTTAATGGAGACAAATGTCTGACTTGGGCAGGTTTGTGGAAACCGTCATGGACACACACCTATGCAGGATGTCATTTCAGAAATATTTAGGAGGTGAGGAAGAAAAATCTCCTTTTGTGTCTGGTACAGTTGCTGCCACTGAAGTCTTCCAAGCTGTCAGCCTCAACTTCCCCAAAAAGGGAGGGATTAACTGTTGTCTTGCACTTGCTAGATTATTTTCTATTGCTGCTAAGTGGATGAAAGGCAAGGAAAATGTATCAGAGAGGTGGAAAATTGTTATGAGATAAGTTGACTCCAATGTCACACATAGGTACTTGGTGATCTCACTGGACAATTACATGCCATAGCGGCCTGAAGATGAAAAGAAGCAGATTTTCTTCTCCAGGAGGTTAGGGAAAAAATCACCATAAAATATAAATAGGAATTAATAGGGAGTCATTTGCATCTACAGGTGATTGCAGAATGTTTCACATTTTTTTGGTGAATTTTGTATTCACAGTAGAGAAACTGAGGAAAAGAGAAGGTCACAAAAGCTCAGGAAGATATGCTACCAGCTGGGGTTGACAGTAGTGGGTTCATACCAGCAGATCTCATTTTCTCTGGAAAATTCTTCTAAATACAGAGGGAAAACTTTATGAGTGAATCAATATAAGCCAGATGAAAATAGCTCATGAGTGTGAGTCATCTTGCTTGTGACTTCTGTCCTATTCCATTGTGAGCCACACTTGAGAAACATTGTGAAGCAGCACATCAGGAAGAGAAAAAATCTCCCTCACACCTGTTCACTGAAATGCAAACCCAGTGATACTTGGCACCTGCCATATTTTTTCAGCTCAGGGAATGCATGTAGGATTGGGTCTGAAAGATGGAAGCTCTGTACCAGGAGCACATATGCACATTCCTATGGATAGCTAAGGGTGTATGTGTTACTAGCAAAGCTGGCTTTAGTGCAAGAGCAGGTGCATTAAATTGCTAATGCAAAATAAACCACCTATTGGACAGTATGCAGCTTCTCTGCCCTGTAAGGCAGGAAGCTCTGCAGTTCATGGAGGGCAGATGTTTCTTCTGGCTCCAGGTTGCGCCACGTACCTCATCCTTCACAAAGATGATACTGAAAGGAAGTAATTATTAAAGGCTCATTGTCAGTTTGAAATGATGCTCCCTGTGTTGGTGCCATCAAGGTGTTTCCTATTCAGTAATCTCATTAATGAGATGGATAATGGTATTGATTGAATTTATTAAACATAGGGATGATACAAAATTGAGAGAAGCTGCAACATGGTGGAGTACAGGATGAAAGCTCAAGTTTATCATGACAAATTGGAGAAATGGTCTGAGAAAGAAAAAAAAATTAATTAAGTCACTAAAAGTAAGTGTGAAGTGCTACATTTAGAGGATTGTACAGAAATAATGAATCACACTAGTACAAGGTAGGAAATTATTTTCTCTGCAGCTGTTCCACAGAAAAGGATCTGATCCTTATAGCTGACTGAGAATGAGACAATATTAGCTGCAGGGGAAAAAGAAAAAGAAAGGTGAAAGGAAATGATCATGCCTTTCTAACCTCAAACTGCTAATGATTCCAGGCCTTATGTCCAGAAGATAGAGCATTATTTGGGAAAGACTCTCACGTGCCACTGAAAACCTCCTTTGTGCTATTTATGGCACAGTAAGGGTGGTTTTCTAGAACATATGACATGAACTGAAATACCCCACAAGAGCTAAGGGATAGCAGTGAAGGTACTTGTAAGATAATGATGTTGAACAAAATTACATATTGCAATGACATGAGAAAAAAGACAAAAATAAAGAATGAGGAAACTATACAGACAATGTTATTTTTATTCAGAGGCTCAGAAGCACTTATTCTAATATAATACATGAAAAACATTGGGGTTTCTGGGATTTTTAATAGCTTTTTCCATTACTCAACTTACGGACAGGGTTTCCCTAGATTTAGAAAGGAAACAGGGCATAGCTGGATAAAGCAGACAGGCAAATGGACAATTTATCAAACTGCTATGCACTCAACTAGATAAAGATTATTAATTTGTAACCTGGCTATTAAGAACTGTCAAGCCTCAAGTCAGGTTGGCAATTCTCAAGTTTGAAAATGCAATTTGTGGTCTGCAACAATAATTAAAAAGTCCCTCTTTGTGTCAGTCTTCACTTATGTTTATAGATGTAGCAAGGGCTTCTGGCATCAGTGAGCCTGCTTCTCAGTTATTCTTCTTGGCTTGCAACAAAAGTTAAGGGAGACTATTGCATGAAACAAGAATAAAAAATGTGAGGTGTTCAATATTTAGATAATATTAGAAATTACAAATACTCAATTGTTATACACTGAAAAACAGAAAAAATAACTTGAAAAGATTGCTATAACTTTTTCAACCAAGACCACAGACAACAATTTCAGAATGAGGTTGCCTGCCAAAGAAACTGGTGCAACTACACTAGTTTTAATAAAGCTCTTCCAGTTAGAACCAGCAGACTTGATGTATGCTGGAAGAAGTGGTGAGGTAGAGAACAATTATTCTTAGCTCTTATGTAATTTCCTACATGAATATCCAGGTTCTAGGTCCTCACACAGACAAGAAAGCTCTGTGTGAAAATACCCTCCTATAAACTTTTAATTCAATATATGAAGTATCACCATCAACTTTTCCTCACACATTGTTTAATATCTGATATGATATACAGATATACAAATGTATGTATATTATAAATAAGACAGTTGTCATTAAAATGTATTATCTGATTATAGTAAAAGTTAACTTCCAGGGAAAAGTCATATTTAATAACATACTAGTTAAAATATGTAATGCAGTTTTCAAAAACAAATGAACACTGAATCTGCAGGAAATTCTGAGTTAAGACTTTCCCTCTCAGTCTTTAAAAATCAGTAACTATTTTATACATAAAGTTCAATATTAGTATGAAAAGAAAAATTACATAGAAACCACAACTGAGACTATCAATTCTGTATTTGACTTTTCTCTGCAATGCATGATTATGCTTAATCATTCCTAAAGAAATGCTGTCTTAAAAGTTATATTCTTATGGAGCATTTCAAAATCGCCTCTGTGAAAATACTAAAAGTAATCATCTAAAGAAATGGCTGTATCCACATAATCCCACAAAGGATAATAATGCATAAATGGCTGGTGAAATTACAAGACAAATTTGAGTTGCTTCCATAAAGATTGAAAAAGACAATGATAATTTGCATTTGCTCTTTCAAATATAGCCAATGCCTTTATTTTTTACATGATTGATGACAATTTAAGCATCATTTCTCAACTACCCATAATGAACTATGCAGCGTCTGGCTGGCCTTTGGAGGGGCTGCCCAGAGGATGAGAAGGACTGAGCAGGAAAGTTTGAGCCAGAGGCAGAATCTGAGGAAACCTTGTTCTCTCAGGGGACAGTTCCTGATGACTTGCTGAAGAGCAAAGGCTATAAAGTGGTGTAGCATAGTGCAAGGAGCTGCCAGACAGAGGTGGCAGAGGAATCACAGATTAAGATCAAGAAGGCTTGAAAGGAGGGGGGGCAGGAAGGACAAGCAAGCAGGAGGAAGAGGGAGGAAAGAAGAGGCTCTAACAGCTCAAGAGACTAATAGAGCAGTACTGACCTTCAGGGCAGCATTTGCACAGATCAGTCAGTAAGCAATGAGCAAGTAGCCAGATAAGTCCTTGTCTCCTCCCTGGCATGGAAAATGGTATTCAGACCTGAGTGACTGTGATGGGTGACTTGAAAAGTACTTCAGAAGAAGATATGCTATTCATCAGTAAACCCACTGCCCAGGACTGCTATATCCAGACACTGGGGGCACTACTCTCTGCAAACTGTGAGTTGTTGGAGCAAGTGTGAGAACCCCAAATGTGATTTGGAGGGTGATCTATCACATCACAACACAAGGCAGTAATAAGACAATTCTGAAGACTATATTCTCCAAAGCTAGGAGTCAAATGGAAGCCAGTGTTGAGGAAAAATCCCACAAAAAACTATACCTACTTTAAAATAATTTTGGGTTTGAATCCATGTAAGAAAATCTATTCACTGTTTTGCCCATATTGAATTAGATCATCAGTAGCAGGTGATAGGAAATGTAGAAATTTTTGTTATAAGCTCTGTGTATAACACTCTAATTTCAAGAAAATTTTCTCCCATTCAGGGTTAGGAGTTATGACTACTTCAGAAGTTTAGGTTTTAGTGAATGAGGAACATTTGGATGTCTGTATAGCCTATTGAAAGTAGCATATTTGAATAATTATTCCTGAAGACCAGAAACTGAAAATAGTATTTTAAAGAAAGGATTCAGTTAAATTGAAATGAACATGGAGTGAAGTAGCATGTAGTTGTATAAACCCCAGGCTTTAACCATGCCTCTTATGGCTCATTTCCTCAATAGAAGGGTTAGTGCTTTGTTCCATGGTAACTCATTATGTTTTCTATCTCCCTCTATTTTTCTGGACTGTGAGTGTCATTAGTTATGTTCTCCTATGCTGTTAAACATTGTCATACACCGAGGGTAGGTGGGTGTGCAGGTGGAGGGTTGTTAATTGCCCACCTGATATTTTGACTATCTTGTGAGGAACTAAGAATAAATTGCTAGAAGGAAGCTGGTCACAGCAATATAATGACAGCAGTCTGCAGGTTTTTCCAAGTCTCACCTATGATGAAAACCCATCAGAAGAGAGATAGTGAGAGAAATCATCCTCCCTGGAACAAGTGCCTTTTAGAAGTCGGCTAAGGAGTTGAGAGACCTGTTATCTTCCCCCTCATAATGCTGCTAATGGACATGAGATGTGCTTGTAGCACTCTGAAGCTTTTGCTTGCAGATTAGATTTAAATTACTATCCCCAGGACAAAGTGCAGACAAAATTTTTTCACTGGTTGGCCCTGTATACTGTGGAGTCTTTATTTTCCTTTCAGAAAGGCAATATTTAACATGATTTTGTTGAGACCTTGAAGTGGCAGAAGTGTTTGAATCCCAGCTGGGAAAACATCTAAATGTGAAGATCATATAGGCACCAGTTTAATTTGTGATTTTAAAAGAGTTTTCTCTGAATAGCCAAGAGAGAAATGCGATTTTGCACCTTCTTTAATGAAGACAAGGAAATAAGGTGCAAGGTCACTTTTTTCCTTAGCAAAAGGAAGAAGATAGAAAATTTGAGAATCTTTGAAAAATCACACAGCAGATAGTGACATTGCTATTGTGCTGGGTCCCAGTCCAAGTAAGGTTCAATATTGGCTTTATCAAGATAAGTAGGATGAGTTCCCTGGAGAGTGAAAGAGAAATAGTAGGCAAAGTCATCGATATATCTAACTTTGGACATACGTAAAGAGTATCAGCAAATTTTGCTTACACAGATCTCATTGGTGTGCCTTAAGATTAGGATTATACCTTTTGGGACATGTCTTTAGTAGATGACAGTTATGACTTCTTTGATGGATAAAATAGATTAACTCTATAGGGACCACTTGACTGTGCGTATTGCTGATATTGGCACGTTGAATACATCCTAAAACACATGCTGAAGTGCACAAGACTTGGAGCACATCTCACTCCCTTTAAAAGATTGGATCAGCCACAGTCTTGCAGGGGGAAGAAAGGTGTCTCCTGGGATAGGACCTGGGCAATGTCCCATGGAGATTTTGACTGATGGGAGTTATCCCTACTACCAGAACCCATGGCTAGTCCATGGGTAGCCCAAAGAAGACTAAAGGCTGAGCAAGATTGGGACATATCATCTGTAGGAGACGGGTATGATACCTGAAAACAACCCTGAAAAGGGTAAGGACTATACTGGAGTGACAGGGGAGTTTTTTTGATGTGATTCATTATCAACATCAGCATCAAAACAACATAGACCAGAATTTGAGGGTCATGGAAAAAGTATGTGTTAGTAAATTTATAAATGTGGAAGAGGAAAATACTGTGGAAGGAAAGGTCTGATCTCCCCATACAGAACACAACTGGTTTTAAGTCTATGAATGTCAGTCATTATTTATTCATACAAGTGTTTTGCTAAAGGGTAAATTCAGACAAGTCAAGGTCTTCTTGTTGCCATTAGTGGTATATTAATTGAAATATTTTGTTTTGCTTCTGTTTTCCGTCTGGATTATGTGGCAGAGAGCTGTATGCTTGTGCCAGGATGTTTGATGGGACGTTGAATTAACTCAGCATTACAAGACAGCAGCATCCCATTGCTCTTAAATCTTTTTCCTTCCTTCAGTACTTCCTGCTGCATTTGTCTGAATCTGCTCTTGCTCAAGGTATTGACACTGAAAAGCAAGTTTTGCCAAGGTTATTTCTCTGCACCTAATAAATTCTAAACCCTCTAAATGCCTCATTCTTTAGGTGAGTTTTCCTTCCTCTGGTTTCAAGAGAAGAAAAAGCATTTCAGAAACAAGATCCTTTCTTCTTGTTTTGTGTGGTAATAATTTCCTTCTCAGAGTAAATAATTTCCCTAATAACTGCATCCCACACAGGCACCACTAAAAGCAGTATTCACCACTGTTGAAGACAGTGCATCTTGCAGGACTCAGTACCTCCTGCTATGTCTGGCACATGCATGTCAAGGTGTTTAATTTGAAAGTGCCCATTCACAGGGTAAGTAGATCTGAGTGCCAGAAAGCCAGCTTTTCTACCCCAGAATCATTTCTGCAATAGCTGACCTATTTTGAGAAGGAGTTTGTTCCCATTTCAACTCTCATCTTGTTCAATTCAATTGTAGTCCAGTTGATGGTTTGGTGAGCTCAATTAATATATAGCAAGTCTCTAGTTTTGAGATAAAAAAAAAGAGTTTTCAATCGGGTCTAAATTAGTCCAAAGGAATGGGCCTCAGAATTTGCCACTGATCTAGCTGCTCAGAAAATGTTGTTACAAGTCCTGCAACCTTCATCCACCGTCAGCATCATACATTAGCATCCACAGTCCATTTAATACCAATTTTTTCTCTGCTTTTTTAAGGGAGCACAGGAAAATTCTCCCCTTCCTTTCATTCCCCTCTTGCAATCTTGCAAGGTGAAACTACTCATCAATCAGATGAGCATAAGTGTAGTCATATTCACCTTTAACAAAGCCATACCATTCTACCAGGATCTGATTTCTAACTGCATTTAGATATTATAATTTTCTACTGGAAACAGTGACTTTTGTCAGTGGAAAGTACAACTGTTAACAGTTATCAGACTGTCCTTGACTTGGAGCTTACTTTTTGGAACTGATGGACTCTCAGGTCTCATATAACCCAAAACAATGCATTTTGTTGGTGGAGAAACCATGACAAGAAATGGAACTAGGTGTAGCAGGGGGTTTGTTTGCACAAATATAAATGTGTTCCTGTGAGCAAGGTCTGAGATGTGTACATGCCTTGATTGACATCCCAACTAAAATGAAATCAATGAAAAATTTGCCTGTATTTTCAGCAAGAGATGGTTTTAATCTCTGTCTGCTCTACATCATCTCTTTCTGTCTTCACAATATATTTTATTGCTGGTTTTATTTTGAGAGAATATGTGGTCAAGCTGTATATCCATGTTTTTCAGCCTAGCCACACAGATTGTAGAAAAATTGTTTTTATAAAACTAAAGAATATGAGTAGCCAACATATCTCAGGAAAGAGAGGTTAAAATTGCACATTTAACATTACTGTTTAGTTAGCCCATCAGATTAATGTTTCTACAATGTTTTTTACCTCCAAAAAAGCCACATGACTCAGTTTAATTCTGATCAAAATATCCTATTACAAAACAAATATCAATATGTGGACTGGAATCAGTGAAAAGGATTAAGAGAAAGGATTGGGATTCTGAAAATCCTGTGCTCAACAGTGAGATTGTTCTCTCAGCAATGGACTTGGCTAGCTGGAGTATGAGAAGACACAGAACTTGCTCAGTGCTCTAAAAGTAAAATTCTTGAGAGAGCAGTGACAACTGCTGAAGATTAGAGCATATTTTGGGTCTTGTTCTCATAAGCTCAAATAAGTTTTTGAGAGACACTGTTAGCCCTGACCTCTAAGATAGTTTTTATGGCAGTTTCATTGAAGCCAGTGAAGTGTTACTGAGCCTGACCATATGCCCAGGTCTAATGCTGCAGAAGAAAGAACTGGGCCAAAGAAACTTGGGAAGCATGAAAGGACCCTGCTTTAAAGGAAGCTTTCTTTTAGTGAAGTGTTCATGGGCTGTCTGGGATTTTTTTTTTTTTTAATTCCTAATGAGAAGAGGAAACAACAACAGAGCAGGCTATCAGAAGAGATGTTGGCCCCTTCACAGTAGGCTGGAATTTTTCTGAAAAGATCTAAATTAGGACAATTCAGTATCTACATAGGTCAGGGAGCGATGGGTCTGGTTGTGGAAGGCAATAAGCAGCAATCTGCTTTGAGTAGAAAGCACTGGAGCGGAGAGCAGAGGGACCTATCATAGATTTGCTATACTGTTCTTTTTCTCTTCTTTGTTTTTATGCTCTCCTAAATAATGTGCTCTTTGAATAAGCCTGTTTGATTCACTGCTTTTGAGCAAGGAATATATTGCTCACTAAGTTCTGCCAGTTTGATTTGGTTTCTCTCTGGTTTTGCATGCTATCTCAAGATGATGTTAAAAGTGGACATCTAGATGCAGAACCTGGTGCTTGTTGCTGCCAGTTGGGGTTTGGAAAATGAGCTACCCAATTAAGCTGTATACATTAAATGAAACTGTCACCACTGTGCCAGCCAGCCAGCCATATACTAAATGTCCAATTAGAAATCCATCCAGTATCTTTAATGCCAAGGAATATTTTACAAACATATTCTAACACAGAGGAAAATATTCAGTTACTGTAATGAAGTTACCTCTGGGTGACTTGGGAGCTGTAACCACATGAAACTACAGGAAGAGAAAATATATCAGCTGCACATTCTTAATTCCTCTCATTTTCTACACTATACCATGCCAAAATTTTTACACCTAAGCAAATAATCTCAGACAACATTGAATGGCATCTACTTCATATGGGTGGCAACAAGCAACATAGCTTAAGGGTTATTATAAATACTGTGAATCTGTTTGAAAAAAGTCTTTTGAGTTAATGTTCTGAAGCATATCAAGTTAATATGACTATTAAATATTTTTTAATACCTTTACAGCATCTTGAGAAAGAGACAAGAAATTATTTTTTCTCATTTTGTAGCATTTGTCATACAGTAAGGTCTGCAGGCATCTAGAAAATCCTTGTAAATACTGACAGGTCTGAATGAAGACTCTGTGGAAGTAAAGTTGCAAGTACAGCCCTGTGAAATCCTGTGTTGGTTTTACACAGGCTTTCTAGAGTGGTCCCACTGGTCTCAGCTCTGCATCTTTATCTGCAGGCTCCAAGCAGCAACAGTAAAAATGAATTTTATTTGGGGCATTTTCTCTCAACTTGCTATTGTCAACACATACCCCAAAAAGCTAATTTCTACAGTTTAGTTAGTAGGACCTCTTAGGTTTTATCCAAGAGGCCTTTTAACCCCCTCTTCTCAGATCTTGTCACTTGTGAGATTTTTCCAAAAATGACTGTTGGTCCCATCTTCGTGTGGCATTGTGAGCTGGGAAGGACTGCTAGGCTTTACCTAGCAACCTCAGAGCTCCCTCATTTGCTTTCTGTTTCTCTGTAGGAAACACAGGGATGGGTCCTGCTGCAGAAGTGCCTGTGTTACCATTCTTAAAATCTCTCTCTGAATAAATAAATAAATAAATAAATAAAAACAACTTTGGGTTGTTTCTCTGGTTCTTCACTATCTGTGAGTTGGGTAAAGTCAGTGAAGTCAGTAAAGATAGTGTTAAAAGTCTCTAACTTTACAGTGTCCCAAACACTGATTTTTATATGAAGTTAAAATGGACAGTCAGTGATAAACACAGTCAGCAGTATAAATCAAACAACAGCACTGTCTTTCATGCCCGTTGTTTGTATAGATGCTGGGTCAGAAAAGGAAGGAAAAATAATATTGTGGTAGAATTGGTTTAGAACATCTTTCTTGATTAACACTCACATGTAAATAGCAGTTAGGTAAAGTAGCCACTTGCCCTCTAAAATCCTGCGCTTTCATTTATCAGCAGTACTGAAGCACAGTGTGTTTGCTGAAAGCTTTGAAAACAGCCCCAGCTCTGAACTGAATGGCTGCTTTTGTCTCCTTTAGGAGCAGAAGGATTTTCCTTATCCAGGGGAAGAAAGAAGTCTTTTCAGAGAGCAAGACTTGGCGCCAGGTTCTCTGCCAGGACCCATGGGGCTTTTGGACGACCCGGAGAGGCCACATCACATTGGCAAGCCTAGCAGGTGGTGAGGGCTGAGAAGACAGGACACCTCTTGCAGTTCCAGGCACTGGCATCCTCATTGTCATGTCTGACAAGGTTACAACAGGCAACAGGTTGTTCCTTCAGGGGACACAGCATCCTCCTTTGTTCCCTTCCCAATTCTTCCGTTCACTTTCACCTCATCCTCCAAACTTTTCTGACAGTCCCAGTTTAACACCCCTGCCCCAGTAAAGTCCCACTCTGGAGGCAAAAGAAACAAAATCTGAACTCTCTCCTGAGCCCAACAGCACTGCTTATTAATCAGCCACACAGCTCATGTCTGAGAGACATAAGGGCATTCCTTTTGTGGGGAGAACATGCTGCTTCCAAGGAGATCTCTTCCACCATCTGCCCACATCAAATCTAGGAAGCAGGATGTTGGAAAGCAAATTCAGCACAGATGTATGACACATGAAACTTTGTTGACTTCAGGGTATATTTGTATTGCATTTAGCCTCAGGAATCTAAACCAGAGACAGCCTTTCCTCCCCTCCCCATTGCCACTCCAATGTACATGTCAGTAGACACATACAGTGACACCTAATTCAGATTTCAGTATGATCATAAGTGGAGCTGCATTATGTTTTTCATTTGTTATTTGGTTGTTTGCTTCTGCAAGGAAATAGTTTACATGGCAATTATGAGACAGACAGCCATTATATAAATGGTGCTATTTTACCATTGAAAATCCCGGTCACCTGTGTGACTTGGAAGGGTGAATAAGCTCTTCATGCTCAGAAAATGTAAATACTTAGTGCATAATGCGATAAATTAAAGAATGTTTTGTTCACTAAGAAGGACAAATCACAATGACAGAAAGCTAAAGTCCTTGTAAGATAAACCACAAGGACAGAAAGCTAAAAGTCCTTGTAAGACAAACCACAATGACAGGAAACAAAAGTTTTTAGATTAAGATAAAACTCATACGTAAATATGCTCTTGCTCAATAAGCACTTGCTCAAATAAGCTTTAAGTTCCAGAAATTGGAACAGGAACACCAAATAAGGAAAGAAGACACCCAAGGAAGACTACCAACCTTCATCCAAAGAGCACCAGGAGGCAGAATGTGACCACCTAGCAACAGTTCGAGACATGCGCAGAGTACAACTA
>VXBU01007731.1:33416-44231 GCA_013400315.1 Bombycilla garrulus | reverse complement strand
GCAGAGATCCTGTAGAAGGGCAGAGTTTTCCTCCAATGGTCCAGTGGTGATGTTGAAGGATCTGGTCCTTCCTCTGGGAATCCAGTGGGAGAGAAGGCTGCTCCTATGGGAATCCAGTAGAAGGCAGATGCCTGTTCTGTCCAAATGCCCAGATTATATCCAGTTGGGAATGCTTGGCTCCTCCCCCTGGGTGGAGCATCTCACAATGGGCTGATGTCATTGTATGAGTCATGTGGTGGGTCCTCACAATGGCCCATTAAACAGGAATGGCTCCCGGAGGGAGTTATCTATGACTCATGGGGCAAGGTGTTAATGGCCCATTAACAGGAGATGGTCCGAGGGAGGAGGCAAGGAAAACACTGCCCCTCCTGATTTTAACAGTTCATGAAGATGGAGATAGAATACAGACCTTCTGGCACATTTTTACATTGCAACCTAGGACATAACTACAGGTACCTTTGCAGAAGGTACTGGATGCATATTTGCCCATCTCGTGCATCCCACAGGGTACTAAGATGCCTCAGTTTAGATAGGTGGTGTAACCCCTATAATTAGGAGATAGGTTAAATTCGCCTTCAGTGCTTTTGTTCTCTACACTTTCAGGGCTTTTATCCAATGCAGATGTATGCATATTTATTATTATTTTTAAAGTAAGTAGCATGGGATTTGAAAAGCTTACAAAGAGATTAATTATTTTAATTAATGTAAAATAATTACTATCATCAGGGAAGATAAAATTAACTGTATATGTGGGTCAGTAAGTGCAACACAGGCTACTGAATTGTTGAGCAAGTTCAAGTTGCCACATGCACTGAATAAGACAAGAAGTCTGCAGAAAACTGCGTGCTTTATGAGATTAAAATTGCTTATGTAAAGCATACTTGCAAATGACAAATTCATATTGTGAAGAAACCTTTTTAAGGTGGTTCTAAAGGTCAACTCCAAAACGTCTCTAAAACCTCTTATATTTTAAACGTAGTGATATTTCTTTTTAAGTAAATAAACCCCCAAAGTATAACAAGAAATATATCCATTAATTGGTTTCTTTTTACATGCCATTAGCTGGAAACTATTTTATACTTGACATATGTAAAGCTCATAAATTAATATCACAGTGCTATTAATTATTTATTGTGCTGTAATTATTATGTTCAATTTCCCTTCAAAACATTTTGATTCCTTGGAGTATGGTATAACCCAATAAGGAATTATAAAAGAGTTTAATTTTCCTGTGGTGAAATTCAGAGGGAAGTTTTTTTAAGAAATGTGATTAGATAAAACTGAAACATTTCCTCATAACATCTCACTGTAGTAAAGAAATGTATTAAAATGCTGTGTTAGTGTAAAAAAAAAGTCATTCTGATATTATAACTTTGAAATATTATTCCTTTTAATATCCAGATAATACAATAGTACATGTATAAATATTTTCTTTAACTCTAAACCTGACTAATATACCTCAGGGAATTACAATGCTTTTCCAGTTGCGTAAGCACCAGGGAAGTGAAATACATCAGTTTTTTGAGGGAAAAGAAAGAACTTGTCTTAAATGAAGCATTTTAGATGTCAAAGATTGTTGGTGGTTTGTGGATTTGGGGTTTTTTTTTTTAATCATAAATTTTGAAGTGTCAGCAATTTATTTAAATGTAATATTGTGCAGTATATAGTAGATACATAAAATTATAATTTTTATTATACTATGCAGAGAATAGTATCTCAATTCATTTTTAATATATGTCAAATATGAAAATTTACTTCTGTGTCTTGGCTTAACATCCTGTAATATAGGATGATCTAGGACATTAACACTGAAAAAGTTTGACCTTCCAGAGAGGAGTAGCTACTCATAGGATTGAGTTGTAAACTTGGAGAGCCTTGTGATCAGTATTAAAGCCAGATTTCATTTAATGTTGCTGTTCTTTGTCTTCGCACTCATTGATTTCTCCAATTATGTCTTCTGTATGTAACACCACTTTATTAACTGGTATTACTATTCTAAAATATTAGCTTAAAAAAATTCTGTAGCAAGAGTAGTTGTTTAATTTCTTAGTTTTCTTCTTATACCCTCTTTTTCTGCTCTGTGGAAATAAAGAGGGGAAATTACTCCATTGAAAGCCCAAAAAGCAACTTATAACAATAGGTGAGGAAGAAAAGGATTTAGATGCTTAAGAGTTATAGGTACTCATCCTTCTCTGCACATGCATGGGATATTTCTTCTGAATCATGAAACCACAGTAATTTTGTGGCATAAAAGACTCATTCCTCAACCATCTTCTGCTTAGATCCTAGTAAATGTGATTGTTGTCTTGTGCTCTATTTCAGCTTTTTCTGAAGAATGAATGTTGGGAAGGAATTAAGTGTAGAGAGTAAAAGGGTGAAGGAGAATAGAAGAAATAACAGACAGTAATACAGTCTGTAGCACATCTCCTTAATATAGGTAAAGGGTGAAAATGACATTTTTCTCTGGTGTTTTGGGAGCTCTGTAAATGTTGTAAACATAAGTCTATTGCTAATAGCAGTTATTTAGGGATAGTCCTCATAAATTTTAGTGTTCTACATGTTTAAGTGTTATATGTGTGCATATTTATATAAACCTTTAGATGGTTTTAAGTATTTTATTTATAGTAGCCAGTTCAGAGCTGTCTCAATATTATGACATGTTCTGAAAATTGCTGGAATTTTGGAAATAAGGTGTCAACTTATGAGTTCTAGGTGAGCACTATTGTTTAATGTGTTAGAGGACCACTGTAGGAGGAGTTAGAGAAACCACTATATTAAAGAGTCATGAATAACTGATCCCTTCCTTTCCTGATAACAGGATTCCCAGAAATTTGGCATAAGAACATAAGAAGTTTACTGCGTCAGGCGAATGAGACTTTTTTTAGATACAATAGAGTCACATAGTGTATTCCAACCATTAAAATTCCTTGTGCCTTCCTCAAATCTGTATTATGTTCAGTACTGTTCCTAGTCCACAAATGGACAATTCTTAAAAGTAAAGGTTTTTTATTTGCAGCTATGCTTCTCTCACTGCAAGCTCAGAAATCTTGGAGTTCCTCCTGTGTCTCATAGGAGATGTCAGTGTACCCTAGGTGCACTGGTATGCTGGGTATCACAGGCTGTCTACTTCTGCACACACTTACTGCCTTCCAGACCTCAAGCTGCATCTGCTTCTGTCACACACACTCTTCGTGACTTGGAATGGCAGAGGATCATGAGACATACATGGTACCACCAAGAGTTTTGGACCTTTCATATCAGAATTTCTTTGTTAGTTAAATTGTTCCTTACTTTAGATAATGAGCTCTTGTGGCGTGGGGCTGCTTGTGTCCTGTGCTCTACAATGCACCAAAGGTCTTTGGGTCAGTTACCGCATGTCACTGCGTTGTGGCAAAAGTAGCAGAGGTAGTGGTGGTAGCAACAGCACATGCTGAAAACCAAGAAAAAATAAGTCTTATGCTTGGGGAAATCTTGCAAGTCTGTGAGGCTCTAAATGGGATGAGCATTAGCTTTACAGTACAGATATTTTATTAATCCAGGCAAAAGGTCACATAAATTGAGGGAATTGTACAGGAGGGAGGTTTTCCTTCACATAAGTACAGATTTCGTTTATTTTTAAATGAAACCAGATATGTGTACTCAAGGAAAGTATATCCAACAGGCATGCTTATGTCGTATTCTCTGATTTGATTCTGCCTTTGAGACCTTCTAGATCCTTTTAACAGTTTCTGGGTTTCACTTCCAGTAAAAGCTAGAAGATATAGTAAATTTTGTTCCGTTTTCATGAGAACCCAGCTTCAGAAATATGACAACTGGTAAGTAAAAGAAGAGATAATGTACCATCAAGCGTGATTTTTTGCAAATAATCTGTGTTAGTTCTGGTGTAAGTTGTGGAAAAATAATGTACACTAAACACTACAGATATATTTCACCACTGAATGTTTTTTTTTCCATAAAAGTGTGAAGTTGAGCCTCACATAAATACTGCAATTAAATATTACACTGCATAATTGTCAAAAATTGAACTGAGGTCTATATGCAGTGGTTGTGCAGTATTTTGCTTATGTTTATGATGGCTCATTATTTATCTAATTATTTATTTGTTTTAAAATCAGAGTCAGAATAATAATGTGAGTGTGTAAAACATTCAACTAGGTTAAGATAACGGTGGCTTAGAAAAAGTAATTTGAATCAGTAAGAAATGTAAAATAAAAACTTGCATATGTGAGCCCACACATGAGGAAATAATATGAGCACATGCAGTGCAGCTTGCATAATGCACATAATTATTGTGTCTGTATCTTCGGAAGCTACAGATTTTATGACAATAAGATCAATTTGAATGTCTTTGAATGTATTTTTAATGTTTTAATTTTATTTTAATACAATATTAATTGCATTTTAATACATTAATTTGAATATATTAATTTGAATGTATTTTTATAATAAATATTGCATAGTGGCTCCTGCTGAAATGGTTTCAGGAGTATATCTGAGATTTTATGTATTATAGTTATTTTATTCCTATGCTTTATAAACCTATTTCACCAGAAACCACCTTCTGGTATATCTCTCTTGTCAAAGGAATATATGAACGTGCAGGTTTATCCATGAAATCCAGAGGTTCAGATATAATTTCTGGATTAAATCCTTCATTTGCAAGATGCACTTTCTGATGCTTGAAACTTATGATAATTTGCATAACATACTACAAAAGAAATAATTCAAGTAAGGTGCAATATCCCATTTCAGTCTATATCAGTGAAAATATGATGTACTTACTGAATAAAATAAGTCACAGAATTTACTGTACAATTTCTTCAGTTAAACAATTATCAGATTCACAAGCACAGTGAAATCCAAATCTAAATGAATATTTTATTTCTTATTCATTTGCCTACTAAAGCAACACACACAATTGCAAGTTTCTGTTTAAAAATATGTATTTTCTTTTAACTTTCCTTATGGCAGTTCACCACAAAAATCAGTAGAGTATGGAACACTCGGTGATGCTCTGCAGAGAGCTGACTGATTTTGTGGTACTGGCTCTCTTCTGATTTCCTATTGCTAAACTTAAAACATTAAACCTGACAATATTAAATGCTTTCTTGTCTTATTTGTCTGCATGAGTAGTTGCTATACAGCAATTAATCAAATGCCAATTCATGAACAAGTTGTTCTGCACACAATAGCTGGCATAATGAGCAGAAGTGGAGTATAAATAAATCTCCTTTCAAATGTTGTTTACATTAAGAGAAAAGTTTAAAACAGACCCTTCGCAAGCATTCTTATTGCTTATATGGTGTTTTCAATGTAATGAACATTTTATTTTAGTTCCAGACTGAAAAGAACCACTTTTTGGTCCTTGTTGGAAGGAAGTTAAAAAAACTCAGGTGGAAAACATAAGAGACACAGAGTTCCTTGGTTTTTTTGCATCCTTGTGCCTGTGCCTCTGCCTCTGCTATTCTTTTAGAATCAAGTAGGAGACATTGAGAACAGAAATCAGTCTGTCTGATTTGCACAAAAGCAGTTAAAAATAATTGCATATGGTCATATTAGAAAAAAACCTACATACAGACTGCTGAAAATTTTTCAAGACTGATTTTGTTTTTAATCCAATTTTGTATGAGAATTTCAAGTATTTGTTTGTCACTCTTGATTAAGGTGACCTCTTTCTCAGAACCTAGAGAAGGAAATTAATTTTCTTCTAAACAAATGATTGTGAGTTCAACATTTATCCTGCTATACTCCTCTAAAAAGTTTTAAAAAGTAAGAGCATTTTTTCTCTCTCTTTTTTTTAATAAAATTGAATTTTTCTCCTTTAATAAAAATTTGCACTTGTTGATTAGTATTGCTAGTAACTTTGTTTACTTTGGCTCCTCGTCAGTTTCCTAAAAAAAGGTTTAGGAGAACACATAAATGCAAATAGGTTTAATCGGTTCCACAGATATAAACCTTAGAGCTCTGCACAGATTTGCTTGGTCTAGTGGAAATGTAAAGACAGATCTGTTCCAAAAGCTTTTCCCAGAAGAGGCCACTTATGTCCTGAAGCATCACAGATAGTATAACCTATGCTTACTGCATGTGAAGGTACATTTATTTATTATAGTAATCTATCAGGGAAAAAAGGGCTTTCTCAAACTCTAAATTCTCAAATTTGTGCCTTTTAGACAAATTTGTCAATATTTTGGAAAGGTTAAACTGCCAAATCCCTCTCACCATCCCTTACCAGTAGAAAACTGTGAGCTACATACTTTCAGACTAAGTCATGCGGAGCCCCTTCCTATCCTTCGCACTCCTCACTCTCCTGCCTTGCTGCCGATCAGCCTGTGGGGAGTTCACAAAGGGTGTAATCCTTGCATTTTAAAGAGAATATTAAATTAGAATTGCATCCCAATTCTGGTTTTGTACTTTAAAACATGTGAGTGCATTTTAATTCTCATATTAGGAAATATTCTCTATAAAACATTTATGTTGCTATGTGTTGTAAATAACTTGGTATCTCTTTCGTGCCTCATGAGTAACAGTGAATAATAGTTGCTTCAAGAACAGCCACATCAGGAAAATGTTTGAAATGGATCATGTCACCCTTTTATAAGAAGACACCCTTATGAGTAGGACTATATGTGTTTGCTTAGTCTTCTATCAACTAAAAGAAAACACTAGTTAAAGAACTTTGAAACAAAATCCAACAGCCAAGTTATTAATCCCATCTAGGATTCTTAGGTATGGATGGATCCTTAAAGCAAAATAGAAGATTAATTCATCATATATTTGCTAAAATTCATCATAATAACAATCATAGGAACAGTGATTTAGGCTGCTATTACTTTTTCAATTGTTGAAACTTTGTAAAATGCACCCTGCATTACATGATTGAAGAGAACAATTTTCAAGTCAGACAGAAGATAAATACGAGTGGGAGAAAACTGATTGTCTTACTATGATTGGGTACACAAAGCATGGTTAGGCATAACTTGGAAGAAAGTCCTCAACATGCTTATAAAGTCTTTCTCAATTAAATGTGTAGTAAAGTTTAAGCACAGCAACTGCCATCCCTGTTCTTCCTTCATAATCTAAAAAAAAAAAAAAAGAAAATAGTATGACAAATATGAGTGTATGTAAATTTATAACAGTTGGGGGAATTCAGTATTATTCGGAAAAAATAAATTGATATTGTGAAATATCTGTCCTGTTTTCTCAGACATCACTGAGTATAAAGTATATGATATTTTATTTATAAGGTGTATGATTTTTTTACTATAAATGGTATTTGAAGACTTTAAAAGTTACTTTCAGTGGGTTTATTCAGTTAAAAAATGTCACCGATGTCTTTTTATTCAGAATTCCATGTAGCTGGCAACTGTCTTCTAGGTTTTATTCCTACCTGAACACTGGTAACACAATAGCCTAATTAAATCAGAGAGACTATTATTTTTAAAAAAATCCAGAATTTGCCCTGAATGTTCCTAATGCACTCACACAAAGACTAATGCAATAGATGGACATAGACATGTATAAGACTGTACTTGTTTTATATTAAGTTAAATGCCTATTGTACACTGTGTAGGCAGTGCTGAATGCCTTGCATTCTATTCCACAGACAAATTTGTGACAAAAAGGGTAGGCAGCTCCTAATAAATTACAGGTATCATTATGTCAAATTATGTTTGACATGCAAACAAAAACAAAATCCTTTTCAAAAATATGTACCAGACACAGTTCCTGCATTCTATTTGTTGAAACACAAGTAAAAATTCTAAGTGGAGAAAATATCTAAGTTGGAAGAAATCAGCTGGCACAGTTAAATCTGTTCAGAAAAAAAGAGCAGCCTTCGGGTATGCCTAAAGACACTGGAAAGAAAAAACATGGTTCCTTTTCCTGAAAATTAATCTGCAGTTAGTGAACTGGTGTAAACTGTACTGTAATTGCTGTAAAGATTTTATGACAATATTTAAGACTCAAGTAAATATAGAAATATGAAAGACTATGCTATCTGGATTTTATTGACACTAAAACCAAAAATTAATATGAATCTTGAGGCATTTTTTTTATATGCTATTTACTGCCTGGGGTACCAATAACCCTTTCAAGGAGCTCTTGTCAGCTCCAGCTGTAGATGATAATGAGAGATGCTTTGAACATTAGACTACAATTTTATTTGCATGCACTGCATGACTGCCACCTGCTGATCAACCATTCAGATGATGGCCTTTTGATTTTATTTTTATGTATCCTCTTGCTTTGAGCACATTGTGTTTCCCGTCTCTCAGTGCTGTCTCTTGACATCTTCTTCTTCATGTGACTAGTTTCTTTTAATACTAGATGTTACTTGCCTTCAAAGGAAGTGGTGAACAGTTACTCAGCACCACAAAAATTTGTCTTCCTCAACCTGTTCCTTCAATGGCTTCATCTTCTGAGAAAGTTTCTAATTTTGTAATTTGGTTTCCTACAGCTTGTCTGCATGGTATTGTATATTTTTATGAAGGATCGTATATGATTGAGAACATTCCAACCATAAAAAAATATATATTCTTGGACAGTACTAATAAGATAATGGTTTCAGACATTCTCTTTTAATATAGTCTATTTTACCAGTTTTCAGATTAAAGCCTGTAGCCTAAGAAAAGTTTTGTGTATTTCATACCTTTGTATTTCTCACTTCATATTTCTCACTTCTGTATTAAAATTTTTAATTTATCCCAGTGTTTCCCCCATTTATTACAAAATTTCATCATCAGGTTTATTAAATGCAACATTTTGCTGAAACTGAAATTTCAAAACACTGTAGAAGAACCTAAATTGCCAAGCTGAAACCACTTATACACTTACATGTATTTGTGCGTGCAGTTGCAAGAGCAGAAAAGTTACAGTAAGAAATTACTGTCTTCATTTTATACTCTTAAACTATAGAAAATGTCTTACTTTTTACACTTACACCATAAACATTAACTTCTTGGAAAAAATCCATTATCCCAATGAGCTCTGCAGCTTCTAAAGTGGCAACATTTTCTCCTTTCCACCTGTTGAAAATATTTCTTATATGAATACAGATGTTAACTTCCACTTTTTTTATTCTATATGTGACTGAGGACTACTTTTAATGTGGGCTACATTCTTAATTGAAGAATATAGATGGACAGATAAACCCTTTTCTGGATTAGTGCCATCTCCTTTGAGGTCCCAGCAATATAAGTGCCAAATTTGAAATATTCTACTATGTTGGAGTGAACTTTGGTGGACTTGATTCCTGTTCTTAGTGTTTTTGTTTAAACAAAGTTGACATTTATCAGGTTTGAGTCTGACCTGTGTCATCCAGTCCTTCCTGTGTGTGATTTCTTCCAAGCTCCCTGGATTTACTCCTAACTTTGTGCTGTATCTGAAAGTGTCTCTCACCCAGTCAGTGAAGTCCAGCAACCCATTTTCATCCAACACTAGGAGGTCCCCTGTGCCAAGCTACACATCTCCTTCCACAAACACATTATGCAGGAGTTTCTTCTCTGAGGCTTCTTTATTTCCAACATATCCAGAAAATGGGACGTCCTCAGTAACTTGAAAAACTAGAAGACCAGGTTTACGTGCTGGCCATGAAAAGGGAATGAAAATGCGCATATATAGAGTGAGTTATTAAGAGCATAAATTACCATATTAAAAATCATGTGAGCCACATCTGTTCTATGTATCTTACTGCTACATTTCCTTAGCTATTCCCTGAACATAAGAAACAGGTGAGTGGAAAAGGGAACATAACTTTGCTTCCTTCTCTTCCATAAATCTGGACCACAGAGAAGAGATTTTTGGAGTGTTTTGTACATCACTTGCCTGGTAAAAGCATTTACCCTTTGAAAAAATTATTTATCTGTCATTTAAAAAGGGTGATGGTAGTAAAAAATACATGTAGAGGCAAAATATACTGTACCTAAGATCTTGTGCTTCGAGGTTTTCCAGAGAATAGGGATGTTACTGCCCTACCGCTAGTATGCTGGTGTGTAAAACGAGTTGAAAGCCACAGTGTGTCTGAGCCCCAGACCATCAATGAGTCCTTGGGGTCTGAAGCATATCCCTACTGGGCATCACTCCTTGTTGCTGCCTGTCTAAGTCCTATTTGTTACAAGGGCAAAACTTCCATTGCCTTCAGTGGAATTTATCTAGAATACCCTTTAAACATGTTTTTTTATTATTCTGTATCTGTAGTAAGTACTGGATTTTTTTCTCAGTGCGCTCCTGAGGTTGAAAGATAATTCCATCTTCGAGAAACTTTTGTTTTACTCCTTCAGCAGATGTAAGGAGATGTTTTCAAACAAATTATTTTCTTCATAGCCTCTTAAATTAAATCCTCTTCATTTTCTTGAACACTCAATGTGGAAAATGGGATGAAAGCTCATACTCTCTTTCAGAAGAGGAGCTGGCATTGCTGCAAATATGATGCATAATTTATAACAAAAGAATAACCAAACAAAAATATTGAATTTAAAAAAAGGTGTTGCTCTAACCCCCAAGTTAATTTTGCAAGAGGTACTGTCTCACATTGCATTAGGTGACAGCTTCAGAGTTATCTAAAATATATGTGTAACAACCTGCAAATTTTTTCTAGTTGCATCATGAAACTGGGAATTTTATCAATTTCACTTAGAAACCAATAATATTTTTGTCCAGTTTCAAATGTAACTCTAGCGAGGAAGCAAGCTCTTCTCAATATGAAAAAAAAAAATATTTTTCTTGATTTGGATATTATCAGCAAATCATGTATTATCAGAAATAATAGAAGATTGCTACTTTTTTCCAGTACAACTACCAGAATTATATTATATTATA
>VXBU01007731.1:9667-33303 GCA_013400315.1 Bombycilla garrulus | reverse complement strand
TACATTATATTAATTATGTTACGTTACGTTACGTTACATCATATCATATATCACATATGATATATGATATATGATATATGATATATGATATATGATAGATGATAGATGATATATGATATATGATATATGATATATGATATATGACATATGACATATGATATATGATATATCATATATCATACATCATATATCATATATCATATATCATATATCATATCATATCATATCATAGCGTACTATTTTATATCATTATATATTAAATTATCAAAGATATGGAACAATGATTGCTGATTTGATCACCAGTACTACTGTGTGTCATTGGGATCTGATGTTGTCATGACTTACTATAATTTATGTCATCTGTACAAGCCTCACTTGTACCTTCAGGAATTTTATCTCTATGATAATTAAAGCTACATACTAAAGGTAGTGATGTTAAAGACCTTTTCCCCAAAACTGCTTACTTTGACACATGGATTCATGCATGTGTACACAGGCACATGAATAATTATTGTGGCTTTGATAAATGCAGTGCTGTCTTTTGTGAGACTCAGTTTTCAGGATTTCTCTCAAAGGTGTTCTCAGCTGGGAGGCTACTTTATTTTCAGTCTGTGAGCTTCAGCTTTTTGAGGTGGAGTATTCCATTTTAAGTAGGAGTTTGGAAAGTCTGGGCAGCTCTAGATACTAAATAGATAAATCTGGTTTTGTCACTAAATATAAAAATATTATCCATAATTTGAAACTGTACTGTTCCTCCTCAGAATTTCAAATTTGAACCTTAGAAAGCATCTTTAAACATTTGGCCTCAGAGCACAACATATCTGGGAATTATTGCCTTTAAAAAAAAAAAAAAGAAATAAAAGAAAAAAAGAAACACTAAAAAATCTGATTTTTCCAGGAATAGGAACAAGTTTTTCTCAATTGAGAATAAAAATATTATGCACGTCGAATATTACTAATGTTCTTAGATGTTGGTAATTTTTTCATTTGTGTTACTTCATAAATATTTGGATGTATTATTGCATATATTAGCAAGAGATCCCTGTTTGGATCTCTTTTCCAGTGTCATTTTCCAGTTCTAGGTGTATGTCAGAAATCTGTCTCTCAAAGGAATATCACCATGTAAATTGAGTTATCTTTTAGTTAACAGATAACTAATATTTTTCCTTATCTATGGGTGCTTTCATACACCTTACATTTTCACCTTTTATAAGTTTTTGTTTCCAGACATCGTATTTCAACAACTCAAAAGAATGTAGAAACTAAAAATAACCTCAACACATATGCATACTTAACAAACATCTTTTTCTTACTCATTTTCTAGCTTGGATAAAAATTGCTTTGAATTAATGAATAGCCCCTATTGACTTTTTAAGACTTGAGACAGCCTGAAATAACCTGACAATATTCTAAGAAGAACTTGTCAGAAAGTGTTTATATCATGATAAGCAGCACTAAGTGTATGTATTCAGATAAGTGTTCATCTCCTTTATAGATAAAAAGAAGCCCATTGTCTTAGAGTAGGGTCAAATCATTTACATGAAAGATAAAGTGCATTTGATCAAACTGACAGTTTTGCTTTAAAACTACCATCCATTTCTAAGTAGAGGCTTAATATCGCTTGAATGAAAGTCAAGATGATTCTCTGACAAAAAAATCCAAAATAAACTTACAGACGTCTCAAAAATTACTCCAGACAGATGCAAGAGGAAACTTAATGACTTAATTAGTCTTTCCTGCCTCAATCCTCCATCCACATAGTTAAGATTGCTAGAAAATTGAAAGTCTTGGACAGTTGTTGTTATCATGGTCGTGCCAAGGCATTTTTGGCATCTCAGAATAAAAGCAGAAATGATTTGGAAGTCATTAATGTGGTCTTAATCTTAACTATTCTGAATCTTTAGTATTGTTTGAAGAGTATTTCATTGTAGTATAATGTAGTATAATGATTCACAGAAATGGTACAAATTAGAAAAGTATTTGAGACTGTCAGGGCATTTTTATGGCAGAAACACTGAGAGTTTCAACATGGTCGTATATGTAAATTTATAGCTTAGATGTTTTGAGATTAATATTTTTCTCCTTTATTTGCTTAAAATTTTGAACTTTTTTTGTTTTGTTAATCCTATTTCAAAGTGAGTGTGACACTAGTTTTCATGAGTGGAGATGCAGTCAAAGAGCAAATTTATGTAAGTTTCGTTTGTAATATCTATCTCCTGATTCATACCAAAAGTCAAATAAAAACTAGTTTCTGGTCTCATCATTTAATATATAAGGGTTTTCAGAATGATAAGTGAATGTTAACAAAAAATGTCCTTAATCAGCTCTGTGGGTAGTCACTTCTACAAAGTCAGTTAGGGTTTTGTTTACTATATTCTGGGGAAAAAAATGGGTACACATGCTTCTCTGCACTCATTGTGTATATTTATTGTGGTTTCAAAATATATGTACAGAGAATAGAGTCAAGGAAGGGGCTAAGAATAAAGTTTCTGTTTTCATGAACCAAATTCTATCGTATCTGGAAAGAAGGAAGCAGTTTCTTCCTTCCTGTTCTTTATAATTTCTGCCTTTCCTATGTGTTGAAATTTATTTCTTTTAATTGTTCTATGGTTAATTAGTTGATTGTTTGGTTGATTTGATAACCCTTGCCTGTAAGAAGATGTCAGCACAGCCCACAGCTCCTATTTTATTAGTGTAGTTCAGGAAACCAAGACTTCCTTCTGTAGTCCCATAGAATTCAAATATTTTAATTGGGCCAAACCTCATCAGAAATTCTTTCCATATGGAAGGTCTGATACCATTTCCAAAAGCAATGCACATTTCATGAACTCTGTCCTTTCTGTGAACAGACAAAAAGAAACATTCTATAGCTGAGAAAAGTGGGTCTAAATACCTAAAACTGATCTAATTCTTTCTAACAGAACAATTTTCATTTATGGACTGCCATCTTGACTAAAATTCTTCACAGAACGGCTTTTATTTTTTTAAAACCAAACAGAAAATCCTAAGAAATCTTGGTCTGAGGTTGAGGGGTTTTTGCAGAGTGAAAACTTTATTTCTGTAGTTCTTTGAATTTTCACTTATGGACTCTGTAACTAGGATGTATATTACAAAGTTTAAAAGATTATAGCTGTAAATAAATAGGTTTTAAGGAAGCCCCACTTCCCATAGAATGGAAGTTCCTTTCCCACCAAAGAGAGATGTTTTCCTTCTCAATTTCAGAATTGAATTGAAGAACTGAAGAATTTTCACAAAATTTTGCCTTAGAAAAAAGCTTTGATGCATGATAGTCTGTTCCTTTTGTAATGATACTTGCTAGAAAATTTTGCACATCTGCCATACCTTTTATGGCACCTGAAAAAGCTGCAGAATAACTCAAGGCTGCTTAAAATATCTCATATGATCAGCTTAAATTCTAAT
Organism: Bombycilla garrulus; assembly: GCA_013400315.1. Taxonomy (NCBI): domain Eukaryota; kingdom Metazoa; phylum Chordata; class Aves; order Passeriformes; family Bombycillidae; genus Bombycilla; species Bombycilla garrulus. The sequence goes on along the minus strand of VXBU01007731.1, from coordinate 29,883 downwards.
CTTAAACCCAGATTCATCAGAAGGTTATAATAAAATCTACAGACAAATGTGGTTGCTAATGTGTTATTTTCACATGTCAATGATGTAATTATTGTGATAAACTATTCAAAAGTTTGAGTTTCACTTACTATTCATGTAAGTGCTTTCTGCGTGGTAGCAGACTGCTCAGCATCCTATTGGACATCTGTTGGATTCTGAGAAGTCCCCACTTTTTTGGAGGGGTAGCTGGGATTGAGTAATTAATTTGCTATGCATATACCTTAGGTATTGTCTGCAAATGGGAGAGGCGATAAAAATGATAACATTACAGAAGATTTTTGGTAAATATAGTATTTGAGTTACCAAGCAGCTATTCACCTAACACTAACATGTTATAGCCTTGCCAAGTTTATGAAACTTCACTAGAAAGTACATGTTACCTAATTGAATGCATCCACCAATGCCAAGAAGAGAAGCACTGATGTGATACAAGGGAAGAGTGACATATATAACCTCGTGAGAAACTGTACCTCACCGGGTAAAAAAAAAGTAAGGAGTTCTTAGATAAGTGATGATAGCATGTTTTGGGAAACCTGTCGAAGGGAAAGCGCAAATAACTATAAATGTACTGCACTCATTAATAATTTGGCTATAAGTAGAATTGTGTTTGGAATGTACAGGGAGAATTGTCTCTTGCCCTGTCTTTCACTGTTTTATGTCTCTTTTGTCTCTCACCTCCTTCACTTTTTCTTCCTCTAAAGCTAGTCAATCATAGAATTGTAGAGTGGTTAGAGTTGGAAGAGACCTTAAAGATAATCTGTGTCTGTTTTGTCTGGGGGACAAAGTCCATGCCCTTCACAGGAGTGTGCAGACCAACTCTGCATACAGGTTTCCCTTGCCAGAAAGTGAGAATGGGAAAATTCCTGAAGATCCACTGCATCTCTCAGCTTCTATTTGCAACAGAAATAATTTCTAAAAACTTGTTTGGATTGACTAGTGAATGGGTTTCCCCAGTTCTTCCACTCTAAAAATAACTCCCATTTCAGAATCAAAAGCAGAGGTTCCACCATTCTTCCTTTCTGAGCAACTCTTAGAGATTGACTTTATTTGCTTTATATTCAAGAAATTAATTTCGGCCATAGAGTATCTTTGTAGAAGTTCAGTAACTGAAATTACAACCTTGTTATGCCATGGCAAAAAATGGCTTAAGGTGTACTGTACTTCTAAATAAATTAATTCCTCCCAGTCTTGACTTAGAAATTCAAATTCTGTCTTTTCATGTCTTGTTGCTAAATTTATACTGGCTTAATTTTCAGAGATGTACTTTGTTAGTGCATATCCTCACCTGTACTTCCTGATACAGAGCTGTGTTTCTTGTGTCAGTGGCAGCTCTAAGATGAGATGGAGCAGGATTATCCGACACCTTGTCTAGTTTGTCTGGTAGAGTGTGAACATTCTGGGAAGGAAAATTGGTGCTCATCAGCCAGACAGCAACATTATTTTCCAAGAGTTTCAAAATAAATTCTTTCTCTATTGATTCCAAACAATTTGCCAAGTTAAAAATAACCCCAAACAGTCAGAGCAAAAATCATGCTAATTATTAAAATAAGTAAAACTACAGACCTGATTACCAGCACTGAAATTATACATCATATCACTGTATAAATCTACTGCAGGCTTAGGAGGGCAAACCTGCATATTGGACAACGAAAAAATCATCGCAATGTTTAATTTCCCTATATTTCTCGTGTGGCTTTAACTGTAATTGGTAAACACCATGAACTTAGTTGGTGATGCTAATAAATAGGATTTAATTCAATCACATTTATTTTGAAGCTTGGTGCACATACCAAATAACAAACCCTCACAGGTTCATACAGAATTATGGTAGTATTGCCAGCCTCTATGGGAAAACAGGAGTAGAAAGTTAAATAAATTGCCTAGTATTGCATTATATGCAATGAACAGGGACAAAACTGCAGCTCATTGTGCTGTAATCTTTGCCCCAAGCAATGCTACCTTGGGATCACAACTTTAAAGCAGTTATAAAGTTACATAAATTTTCATGTAGGTATTTTGAGCTGAAGGAAATCATGACTACAAGGGGAATCTGTGTCTTCCTGCAGTCAGTGAAGTTTTATGTAAGCTATATAAAGCAATAAATAGAAATGGAAATGAAATTATGCTGAAGTATCTCCCAAGGCTGTTTTCCTGCTGAAGCGTGATTGTTGCTCCTGGTACTTTGTCCAGTACTTGGAGAGTTTCAGATTTAAGCTTTTTATTCTACTAATTAATTGCATGGGACTTATTTTGTGCTTAAATCCTTGACATTTAAACATTATCTCTTTTCTCTCCTCTTTAGACAGCACTATCTCTTTCCTTACCTTTCCCCCTCTTTTTCTTCCCTCCTTTTAAGTGTCTGCATATGTAAAGACCTTGCAGTTTTGAAGGGCTCTGATTTTCTGCTTTGGGTAAAAGCAGAAAACAGTAGACAGTGAGCAGTGAGTGGAACACAACACAGAACTTAACTTCTCCTATGACCAGTGCTTTTGCTGTGCACGTATTAATGCAGTGCAGGAGAGATCTTGAGTGGATGTTGATGTTGAGAAAGCCCACGATGAAGCCTGGCTTGGCCAGCCTGAACCAGACATAGGTGAAGTCAGGTCCATTACCCATGAGCAGGGCCACAGTGTCACCTTTATTCAGATTCCCATAGTGTAGGAAGGCCTGTGCTACGCTGTTACTCCTCCTGTCCACATCCTGCTAAGTGTACACCGTCTCTTCATAGATAAGGAGTGGCTTGTGTGCATTTTTTTCCACTGTCTGCACGAAAAGGTCAGTTATGGAGAGAATTCCATTTTTGCCCACTTTTCTACTGTTGCCTTTGACTCTTTCCACCTCAAGAAATAAATCAGCTCTTCCCAGAAATGGAGCAGAAAGATATTCAGAGAGACACACGGCACCACAATTCCTCCAGCAATTGTTGAAAGCCATGCGCATAGCATGCTTGGGGTAGGACAGTAATAGATTTGGTGATCTCAGACATATAAAACACATACTTTATAATAATTTACACTGATTTTTAAGACATAGTCAAGAAGTTAATAATCTAATTACAATTCCACCAGTTGATTGGAGAACTGTTGAAAATACCTTATTGGCATTTACTAGAATAAAAAGACATTTTTAACTTTTAATCAAAATTATGTCTAGATTTTTTACCACCCCATGGCAAATCCTAAAAAAAGATGGAAAAAAATCAAGCATATACTCCCATATGTATAATATGAACGGATGTTGTGTACGTGTAAGATGCACCAAATGTTGTTCTTTGCTGCCTAAGTTGTATTTTCTGGTCTGATAGAATTTGAGACCATTTGGGACCAAAAGTTTGGGCAGTCTGATGAACAAACACAAAGTGCAGGCAAAATACTAGTTTTCACCATAAGATTTTCTGGCATTTGCAATAAATGGTGATTAATAACTTTGCAATATTTCTATTACTTACATTTTTTACAATAGTATCCTGCAATCTCAACCAAAATCATGCACATATACTGAGGTTTGGAAAACAACCTTTATAGAATAACAATTATTAACTTCTGGAAAGTATTTCAGGCAAAAATTAATTGTCATATTTTCAAACGGTCATAGCAGAGGACTTGTGAAGACCATGCAAGATCCCTAGAATGTAACATGTGTAGAAGTAACCAGTCACCATTTTGAAGTTTCAGCCATGATTTCTACAAATATTTGAAATGTCTTATGTGACAATCTAGGATTCAGGAACACTTCAGCAGACTGAGAGGCTTTTCTGAATGGGGAGGTCTCCACTCTGTAGTTTAAAAGTTTTTTACTGACATGCTGTAATTTTGGTATATTCCTCAAGTTTGTTTACAATTTAAACAATATTCAATGAATATACTTGTAAAATACAGTGGAATTCTTGCAGAAAGCAAGATCCTGTATGTACCATGTGTATTGGTATGTATTGTATGTATTGATAAAAGAGCAACCTAAAAATGAAAGCATCGTGGCATTAATTGCACATAAACATACAAATGAAGTTAAAGCATGTGAGGCACAGTGTTTAAATGTTCTAAACAAAAATTTGAAACCCATCAATTTCTGAAGTCTTTTATTTGTAAAGAAACATTCTTACTTACCTCAGAATCTGTCAATTCTTGGTTAGGTTGTGTTACCCATCAGGCCAAATTGTCTCATCTTTTTATGTTAAGAAACAAAGTCTTACAATAGATGTGCCATTAAAAGGCCCTGTGTTTCAGCTCATGTGGCTCCCTTACTTGGTTTCTGCCATTCTCAGAATGTTGCTGTTTAATGGTGAAGGGCACAAATAGAAGGCCTCCTGAGTGTCATGGCTTGTCTGTGATTTGGAAACCTTTACTCAGCTTTCTTTGCCGCATGCAAGCATGCAAGATTCACTAAAATGAGTCAACCAGTAAATTTAGATCTGGGCAAAGTCAAATTGGCAGACTTCATTAACTGAACCAATAAACACACAATCTTAAGAGAAAATAAATAAAAGGGATTATTATGTTAGACTAGGTTTCAGGCCTAGCTTTCTTTTAGCATTCATATGTTACTTCTATTGCCAAAAATAGCCATGGTGTATAAGTGAGAACTCAAAGCAGAATAAAACAGATGAAAAAAAATAAGCAGGATACAGGAAAAAAAATTTAGTCCTCAAAGCTGTGTCAGCATTAGTTTTGGTTCACCCTTTTCACACTTGAATGTGATTGGAAAGGGCCACAAATTCCTGTTTTAGAATTGTTTGAGCAAAGTACAGTTTATGGAGCAGAAAAAAAAACCAAAAACAAAAACAACAAACAAAAACCAACCAAACAAAAAACCAACAACAAAAAAACCCCAACAAAACCAAAACCAAAAGGAAAACAAAACCAAACCAAACCAAAACCGCCAAAAAACAAAATAAAACAAAATATGAAACCTTGTGAAAGAGTATACACCTCTCTGAGAGAGACTACAGTTCTGCAGCCAGCTGCAGTGCAGAAATCATACTGTTGTCACCTGCTCGATACCTGGAATGAAAAGCCTGATGCTTGCTTTTGACTGCAGTGTTCTGGCAATACACCCTAGCTTGCTTCTGATTATTGCTTATAAGGTCTCCCCTAAGCATTCACAAAAAGTACATACACAGGAAATTAAATTATACTTCAATGAAGGGGCTGCTCAGAACAATGAAATATTTTCTCAAATTTAGATAAATTCAAAACACATTGGAAAAAAATTCACACACTGTGATAAATAGATCTTGATTTTACTGTAAATGCAAATCAGTTGTTTCAAGGAGGTATCAAATGCATGATTAATTTGCCATCTAAGGAAATTCATTTGTATCCTTCTTACTATATCTGCTACTGAGCTACTATCGAGTTCTGGGATGGTTTGGTTGTTTTTGGTTGTTTTGTGGCATTTGGGGCTTTTTAGAGGCTGTCTGCCAAAGTATGAAATACAATTGTGTTATCTCTTGTTTACGTTATTTTCACCAAGTTTCCACAAAGTGGAATTTTTTGTATGTGTACTGAGATTTTTATCTTTGCACGGTCAGAAATAAACTTTGTCCAGTAAGTCCATAAAGAATTATAGATTCATAGAATGATTTGGGTTGGAAGGGACCTTAAGCATCTCCTAATTCCAGCCTCCCTGCTGTGGATGGGGACACCTCTCACTGGACCAGGTTGCTCTATCCAACTTTGGATGCTCTAGGATATTTTCTCATGTTGTCTCTGGTAAATTTATTCTGAAGTCTTGAAAAGTGCATTTGAACAATTATCTCAGAATAACTGAGTAATTCCTTTAGCCTTATTTTAATTAATGTGCAGTCTGGTTATTTACAGTCCTTAGTCTTAGTCTGTTTATCTGTTGAGAGTGTTCTATGCCAAAGAAGTATTATTCCAATGGAAACTGATGGCTAGCTCTTCTCAGTTGGAAGTCCATTTTTCTCTCTCTGGCTCTGATGTGGCATTATTCCCTTAGAGAAAAGGAGAACAGGACAACGGAGCTGCCAGCTCAGACACAGGGTTACTACATGTTAGCAGCTTTGCTTGCACGGGAGGGGTAACTCTGGGAGACGAGCAATGTACTGGAGGGAGCAGTAGCACAAGAATCATTCAGCCATTTAAAGAGCCAGCAAGACTACCCACACAAGTTCTCCAGTCCCAGGGGAATGTTAACAGCCCCATGTGTTGGCCTCTATGCCTTCATGTCCTGGCTCGCTAAGGCATCTGAGATGTCTCTGAAATCCTGAGAAACAGAGGCTTTCTGTAACTGCCTTCATAGTTAACGTTACAATGACCCTAAAGGTTTCTGTCATATGAGGTTTGCAAGCTGGAAATAGTATTTTAAAAGACTTGGTGTTTTGAACAATTGCCACATGACGACTGCTTTGAAAATTGGAAGTACAAAATTTCAATGTAATTAATTACTTAATTGGTCACCAATTAAGTTTTGGTTTGTCATGGCTTTTTTGTGCCATAAAGTCAGAAAGCAGAAAAAGCTGTGTTTTGTTTATTTACTCTCTCTACTTTGTTCATATTTTTTTTTCCTTGTCAGCTGTTCCTCTGCAATCACAAGTGTTGAAAACATTTCCTTTTAATGAAAACCGATATTCTTAAGTATCTATTAAGTATTCTTTTCTATCTCTTTAAAAAATGAAAGAGAATTCAAAAGGAAGTAGTCAGTGGTATCAAAATATGCAATAGACTATTTTTCAATACTTTCTGGCAGCCATGTGAATAATGACAAACAGGGAAGGTTTCTAAATACAGGGAGCCCAAATGTTTACCAAGAATTAAAATAAAAATTCTGTTTTCCAAGTAATCTGTCAGTCTTTTCAATGAAACATGCTGCCTTTGCTGAAAGCAATTTAACCAATAGGCAGCAAAACTTCTGAGTTTTGAAGCTCACCATACTATATAATTAGTAGGAATAGATGGAGATGTTTCTCTGATTAAAGCAGGGCTTCAGAAATTTTTAATGCAAGCAAAGAAAAGGGTATTTCTAAATTGACTTCTGATGTATGCAGTGGACATTGTTTCATGTAAAATAAGAAATTATCTATAGATGAAAGGCAAGTATTGTAATTTATCTGAGTTAATAACCTATATTTATACCTCATACTTTATATGCGTTTTTAATTATTTTTCCAGCATTTGAATGATAAATGAAAGCATTTGCTTACCAACCTCTTTTTCTGTGTATTTGATTGACATCCTGTACACACTTAGATCCTTTCTGCGTCTGTGTACTACTCCAAGCAGATTTTCTCTTGAAGCTCCACACCTATAGGGTGTCACTGGGGACTGCGTGCCTAGACATACAAGTAAAGACTCCTTTCTTTCTCCTGGCTATCATAGGCCCCCAGTTCTGGAGTTCCTTGCTTTGCAGCTATCTTGAAGCATGTGAGTGAAAGGGAATCAGACACTGTATTATGGAATGAAGTGTATTTGCTGGCTGTATTAAGAGTTANATTGTTAAAAGATGAAGAAGTCAGTTATGCAATGCTGGTTTATATGCTTAAAAGGATGATAAGCAGCAAGACATAAGGTTGTACTGAGGGAAAGGACTAATCTGAACTTACTGTTTCAGTGCAACAGAAGCAACTTAATGATACTTCCATATGCTTCTAAATACAGTATACAGAGCACACAGTAAACATGTCTGTAATATTTATCTGACATTGTCATGTAGTCTCTGCAACAGGAACAAAAGCCATTTATGATTAACACATTTTTAAAGTTTGGTCATGCAAATATCAGTGGACATCCTTGTTATACAATCTAAATGCTGAAAAAGGACACTATGATATGTGGCACTGGCAGCCTACTTGATTGAGGAATTAGATAAGACTACATTAATGAAAACACATATACACTGGTGACTGACAGTTTAAATCATGTGGACCAACCTCCTAATTTCTGAAAATCAAAAGTACAAGCTAAACAGCTTTTAAAAATGTTGGTCAATACATGTGGATTGCCTGATTCCTGTTTGTGTATTTTAGATTTTTTTATAAGATATATCTTTAATGTAGGTGTAAATATTTCCTGAGGCATAATTGTGGTATTCAGATATTCAAGAGTCTGTAGGCCATTACTTTTTTCTCCCTTTTTTTTTTCCCGCCTGATAGCTTACATTATTTGATTAGATTAGGATGCATTATTTAAGGTTATGGGCTTTGTTCCATTCACATACTAAATATTTTGTTTACTCCATCTGGAGGTCATAATTTTGAGCTGGTTGTACAGTACCCTGGCACTTTATGGAAAGACTGGACTATCATCCTGACTGGAGAAAAAGATTAAAGACACTGTAAAGGGAAGAAAATTATTATGGAGCAGATGGCCTGAAAACATGACATATCTTTTGGAGAAAAAGAGGAACATGAAGAAAATAGCTTGGAGTAAGGGTCAAGCAGAGGGAAGATTTGGGTTCTTTCTAATAGGAGAAGTAGTGTTTTGTGATTTTGTTGCTGGTTTTGTTCCCTTGTGAATAAATTACTTTAAAGGAGGTGGGTTTTGTCATCAAAAACAAGAATAACACTGGGAAGTAAAAAATAAGGTCAAGAAGGAGAAAGAGTTTCAGCTGAAAAAGAATTACAAGATCAGCAGAAGAGAGAGAACATATTTATTCTGTAGCATAATGGCTATGAAACTTTCCTAGCAGTCCTAGATTTTATTCATTTGCCTAGTGGCAAACTGGACTTGTATCATACATTCCAGTATGTGTCCGGCAGAAAGAAGACTAACAAGTATAAGCAAAGCAGAATTGTACTATCTTCCTTTCTTATTTAATATCTCCAAAATTAAATTATTTTACTCTCTTGTGCTGGGGAGCTCAGAACTAGAACTGAAGGCAATGCTCCAGGTAAAGGATAGGCTTCTTCATCCTGCTGGCAAAACTCCTAAAGCAGTCCAGGACACCATTAGTGCCAAGGGCGCATTGCTGACTTATGATCAGCTTGGTGTCTGCCACAACCTCCAGGGCTTTGTCTGCAAAGCTGGTTTCCTGCTGGATAGCTGCATGCGCAGGTGCCTGGGGAAGCCTTTCCTCAGGGACAGGACTTTGTGCTTTCCCCTTGCTGAACTATTCGGGCTCCTTCCCTGGCAGATTGTGGCCCTGAGGGGATGGAGAGAGAAGCACCAAGGTAAGACCCTGTGTAGGAGGGATCTGGCTGCTATAGCAAGTTAGCACCAAGCAATGCAGGCTGGTAGGAGAGCAGAGCCCCAGGATGTGGGGGCAGAGGGTGTGGTGAGGATAAGGACAAGCCTGAAGTGATAAGCCCTGGAACACAGGCTGAGCCTGAAGACGTCTGTCTGCAGGTCTGAAGCTGGGGAGCATTTTCCTCTGAGGGAACAACAAAATCGTACCTGGTAAATGTAGGAGGACCCAGCAGGATCAACTTGTCACTCCTCCTGGATGGAGGCTGTATCCCCTCACCCCCTTCTCCCATGCTACTTATCCATGAGGGCCAGCAACACATGAGGATGCAAAGGGTGTGCACCAGGAAAAGGGAGAGAAAGCACAGCTGGGGATAGCAAATGTCAATAGTATTGTTAATAATACTTAGGTTATGTATTTTTCATCCATTTAGTTTCCTTGATAGAATACTGAGAGCCTTCTAATTGACTTGTGGGCTGGCAAATATTCCAGTTACCGGATCAGCTCCCAGCTCCATTTTCATCATTGTTTGGGGCATTTTTCCAGTACTCCTGGTGGGTTGACCTCTTGCAGGACTGGAAAGAACTTTGGGAGCTGCTGGTCCACCAGGTGAATGGTACTATCCCAGCTCGAAGTGGTGGGACCTGGCAGGGCCTGCCCTGTATCCTCATGAGGCAATAGGTTCTCCCTGTAGGTGGGAACAGGGACCCTGGGGGGATTGTCGTCACTCCCATGAAGAGCAGTGATAGAGGTGCTGGAGTACTCCTCATCAGCTCCAGCAGGGCTGCTGCAAGGCTTGCCAGGGGTGAGAGACCCTCTTGGTGAGGCAGCAGGATGGGGGCATCCAGGGGGCTGCCTTCCTGCTCCTTAGCAGCATGGCTGTCCTCCAGGCCTGGCAGATGGTGGGTGCCCCTGCTGCACTGCAACATTGGTCAGGTTCCCTACAAACCTTGCCATGTGGTTTTTGAGGCTGAAACTCGGATGCTGCATCAGGAAATCTATGCTCAGCCCAAAGCAGCACCGGGTGAGCATTACAAAATCCCCCACTATGTGCAAGTGCGGATTCTCAAGGGTCAGTCTCAGTTTCTGACATACCCAGAGAAGAAAGGACTGGAGGAAAGCTGGGTGGTCAAGGGAAAGGGATGTCCAGAAATGCAGCTGCAGGAGACCTGGGGCAAATGGTACTGCACAGGCTGTTGTGCTGCTACTGCAAGTCTGTGGGAGCTGGATGGCCGTAAGGTCTTCCTGGCTGGTGGCCAACAGCTGGTGACACTGCAGATGGTGTGACAACATGTTCCTCAAAGCCATGGTCCACCTGTAGCAAGCACACCCCAGAGAGGATCTCTGTCTTGCAGAGGGGACACTTGGGCTTGCTCTCAGCCTGCTGCAGGACACATGGATAGGCAGCATTGTCCTAGCTGTATAGGCATGTGGGACAGCAGTTGTCCAGCTCCACGGTCATACTCTGTACTGCAGTGGGATGGTGGGAGCTGTTGAGTGCTGTAGCAGAGTGTGTCACACTAGAAAGGAAAGAGGTGTTGCAATCACTATCTCCCCTGGAGAAGGGTGGAAGTGCCCAGGTCCCTGAAGAAATAAACCCTCCCTGCTCTGCAAGGCAATTTTCCCTTTCAGCTCATCTCTGCTGCTAAGGGCAATCTTGGGTGCCTCAGCTGTCTAAACCTGTCACAGCTGAGGAAATTTCTCTGATGAATCTGGAGATTGACACCAAGACCAGCCATAAAAGAACTCTCCTCAAACAACACTGTCATGAAAGGCCTTGCTCCACACTCCAAACCCCAATAGTTGACTCAGCTGGAGCTCAGGCATGAGCTGACTGGATGAGATTCAGCGTCCAGATAAAGCAGTAAGGTCACAATCCATCACTTGGGGAAAGTCAGTAGCCAGCATCACAATCTGTCACTCAGGGACATATCAGTGTTGCAAAAAATTCGGTAAAAATATAAAACTCCTTAACACCAGTATACATTACAAAGAAGACATTCTTTGCTTGGCTGGATGCTCAAGGGGATATCTCCTACAAACACTGTGCATGCTGAGTATAGGAAAGTTTCTGTTTATATACTGTATTTTGCATACATATTCACATTGAATTTTCCAGAATAAACATAAATATGCTAATTGTTTCCCCAAAATAATGAATACATTTTCTCTCCCCTTTATGCATGAATTCTTCTGTCCTAATGGTCTCTGATCCTTACTGGTGGGTGAACCCAATGTTATAGCTGGCTGACTGACACCAGGTGAAACTGGCAGAACACTGGGGCTGGTGGGCTTCCAGTTCTCCTTCTTACACAATGGGCATTGTGCAGTTCCACAGGCCAGTGGATTTTGAAGAATAAGCATTGTGTTAGCTCACTGGGTGCAGAAAATTTATCATCTGGCAACATGAGTACATCCCTTGGCAGCATCAGTTACCTTGGAGACACCACTGTGCAGCACTGGGTAACATCACAAGGGGCCATCCTCACCCAGTGCTCTCTCCAGGAACGCTATGGCTCAAGAACACCTGTCTGGGGTTGCTGTAGTGCCACTGCCAATACCACCCCTCTCTCTGGTCTCATGCTTTTTACCAGAGTTTCATACCAGCCACCAAGCCCTCATCCCTGTGCTCCAAAGCCCTATTAGGTCTCTGTGATCAGGGCAGACATTTCTAGGCATATCTGGCAAGATGACTCTGAATAAGAACTCGTGCCCCTGTAAAAAAATACAAGACAAGGCCAGCAACATGGCTGTGAGTCTGACAGCTGCTGGGGGCACTCACACTAGAGCTTCATCAAGCTCACATCCACTTGCAGCTTCTCAGGATGCACAAGAAGCAACAGTTCTGGAAATGGGAAGATGCTACCAAAGGCTGAGTCACTCTCTGTCTTACTTCAAGTAATTCTTCCCAGATGAAGTGGGAATACACATTTAGCAGCTTCCAAACAAGTGGATATGCCAGTTTGTGTGAAATTGGGTGAATCAATTTTATTTCAAAATGAAAAATCTCTGCTCCTTGCTTTGAACTTTGCAACACTATTGTGATTTGTTTATTCACTTCGCAATGGAGGTTTTGGGATGCTCAGAATGTCCAAGGAGGCCTTCTAAACTCTGCCGAGACACCAACAGTGTAAAATGATCTATATAGTTAAAGACAAGATTACCTACCATATCACATGGCCATCGTCCTTGCTCACACAGGATGAGGTGGGGAGCAGATTGCTTTTCAGAGGTTAAGGCTGTTCTGTTTATAAGTGAGTACAGTGTGCTACAGGGAATTTACTGTTACAGGCCTCTTATCATTTGCATGTCCCCAGAATATTTTTTTTTCCATGACATTTTCAATACAAGTTGCCTCACATCAAGAAAAAGAAGACTCTTGGATGCATTACATTATCAAAAGCTATCCTCTAATTTGATTGTATATTTATAACTTCCTGTACATGCAACATGACCACAGAGAAAAGCAAAAAAATGCAAGCAAATGAAGGAAAGGCCAAAGAAGCATATAATTTCAATGATCACTCTTCTCTTGCCCCAAGTACACAGTAAACTATGTAAAAAAATCACATCAAGTAATACATTCTTACCAAAAATCAAAGGAATACTTTAGGCTGCATCAAGAAAGTACAGCTCAGAAAAGGGGGTAAGCAGACAGTAGCATTTGAAGTCATGGTGGTTTTGGTGACCCTGTGAACTGAGAGGAGCAGGTACGCTTTTCCTGTTTCCAAGTTTCTTTGGTCTCTGTTGCAGAAAAATATGGAATACAATTAAGATCAGTTCGGAACAGATGCATTTTATTACTACAGCTATAGGAGAGAGCACAGAATGGCAAAGTGACCATTGCTGCTGATAGGAACTCTGTCCAAAGGAGACAGACACAGAGCTGATAATACCTGACATGCAGATTACACAACTCTTTCTTTGTCAAAACTGTGTCAGATAAGCAAGATATAGTAGATAACAGCAGAGATTTAAATCCTTCAGATAACTGGAGTCTATGCAGTACATCCGTTTACAAATAATCTACTCCTTTTATGAATAATCCACTCCTCTGTAAATAAACACTGCTGACTGGCAAGACCCTTAGCTGCAAATGTGTCATCAGCAGGGAGACCTGTAGAGCCTATGAGACATTAATTATTTTGCTTCCACAACACTGGATTGTTTTTTTCTCCTTTCTAAAAACAGCAAAATCAGAGAATGTAACATGAAGTCTTTAGACATATTATGCTAACAACCCTGAAGTCTGCGACATGAACAAAATGTAGACAGGAAGCTAAGAAACAGAATACCCCATTTGTTTATCAACTGATGTTGAAAAAATATGTGTTATAGCTAAATCACAGTACTGCCTATGTTACACAGAACCACATAGATTTAATAATTTCTATTATTGTGAAAGGATGTGTTTATCTAGTAAAAAAAAAAAACAACTTGGACACAAAATATGTAAAACAGTTTATTGTGAAAGTTTTTCCTCTCTTCTATAACAATTAAAGACAAAGAGGAAAGAGAAATGAGATTGGAATTTAAATGAGAAAAAACATCAGCTGTGAAATAGTAATGGATCACAGAAATTCAAAGAAATTTGTTTGGTTGGTTATTTTTTTACTTTGGTAAAAGGAAGTTATTAGGATAATTTGAACTGCTAGTGGAAAAAATCTGGAAATTTTTAAAAGATTTAAGTTGTGAGAATAATTTCTCAGGAGAAAACTGATTGTGCTCATGGTTTAGGTTTCCTTCAGCAAAAATACAATGTTTTCTGGCTTCACCAGAATCATCTTTCATCACTCCAGCCAGAGGAGCCAACAAGGGGAGAAATAATTCCTTTTCCAGGCAGCTGTATTATGTCAGACTTGTTACTCATTTCTACAAGGCAAACAGTAAGCCATACATTTTAACTGCATCAGAGTAGCAAAAGCTTATATAGATACAGCTTATCTAGACGCAGACACAAGAGGCCCCTGTCTACCCAGTACATGTTTCATAGTTGACTTCAGCAACCCAAGCTCGCAATCCATTTCTGTTTTCTAAAGCAGTTTCAATACTTCCATTTGGTGTTTTGCTCTAACCGCCAACAAGTCTCTTGAAAGAAACTTGTCCCAGCTTATTCTTGATTGGATATTATTTCTTCATATTAAACTTACCTGGAAAAATTGTCTCTCAAAATTATGACAACTGATGTAAACTCACAATTCATAAAATGAAAAACCATTTATGATGCTTATTACAGATATTCGTTTATACAGAAAAAGCAAAATCTGATTTTGCCTTATGTCCTGGTCTCAGTCAGGGTAGAGTTAGTTTCTTCTCAGCAGCTGCTAAAATGCTGTGGTTTAGATTCAAAGTGAGGATGATGTTGATAACACACTGATGTTTTGGGTTTTGCTAAGCTGTGTTTATCCTGAGTCAAGGACTTATTTTTCCCTGTCTCATGCTCTGCCACTGAGGATATACACAAAAGAGAAAACTGCTCCTGAAAGACTGTGTAGTCAGTCTCTGCTTTCTGAGTAGTTACCTAACAAGTAGATTCTGCATGCCCCTGTGCCAGGAGGTCACTGCTGCAGTCCAGGCTCCTCAGCAGCTTCTGGTCCTACATCCACCTAAATGCTTTGGACCCTTTCTCAATGTCTGTTTGTACCCGGGCTGAAATATAAAGAGAATGTGAAAAACCATGGCAAAAAAAACCCCAAAAACATTACTGTAAGTTTTTGATTTCTTAAAACCTCACAATGGAGCACAGAATGAAATTCAATGCTAGAAGTAAAGGGGTGAGAGTCTAGAGCGGAATACCAAACCCTGTCGGTAGCCTAGCCCGAGCCCCAGCTAAATTATTGAAGTGAAGAGCAGTGAGTCAAAGTGGCCCCAATGCTTTATGGTGCTCTGCTGTTCTGACAGTGCTGGAGCAGGTCCCTCATGAGGAGCAAGGACTTGCAAGGGAAGCTGTGGCACACAGCATGATTCTCTTGGCAGCAGAAAACACTGGCATCATCAACCCTCCAAAATATTCTCTGTTTTTGAAAAGCAGTTGAAGAGCACCTGCTGGGTGCATTCTGTGCGAGGCTGCTTTCAGACCAGCAGTGAGGGTAGAGGGTCTTAATAGAAGCAACAGTCCACAACAGAGACACGATAGAAGAAGCTCCACTGGCAATTCCTGGGTTGAATTTAGCACTTAGGAAGAGGGAGGAAGAATATAGACTCCTTCATCTGCAGCACTTTCACTCAGTGGCACAGAAAAAAATCCATCTGCTAACTACACTCTATACTCAGATGTGTTAAAAATACCCTCCAGGGTATTTTGGTTATGTGGGTGAGGAGATTTGAGTCAGGGAGGGCGGAGGAGGAGCAGCAAACTGGGGAACTCAGCAATATTGTAGCTACTCTGCGCTTGGGAATTATCTTTCTCTCATCCTTTCATTTGCCATGAACCTCCTAATTTGTAGCTGGCGGAGCTTAGAGGAAGGGAGTTGAAAGCATTTCATTAGATACATGTGACTGCAGGCATAGTGTGGGGTCTTTATTGCACAAAAAGGGCACAGGTACTATCAGGAAATGGCAGAGCATTGTTGGCTGTACAATACATGAGGCATACAGGTGATTAAATAACGAAAATAATTAGCAATCTTCAACTGTTTTATTGCTGAGTGCATCCAAGCCACTGAGAAGAGCCCACTTCAGAAGCAATACGAAGCCAGAAGAGAGGGTAAGGTATTGGCATGTGTATTATTTCAGTTCAGCAGCAAATTATACATAGATAGAACAGCATATTTTCCTGGTACACTTTGCAGTGGATTTCCATTCTGTAACAGAGAGCAGAAGTACCTTGGAGCAGCCATTCTCAGGGACTTTGTATGGTCAGGCACCTAATCAAAGCTCAAAAAAAAGACTGGAGAAAATATGGGCCTGCTGCTAAATGGTTCTGGGGACCTGGAAACCAATGACATGGGAAAGAATGATGTACTTAGCACCTTCCTTCCTCAATATTTACTTTACAATATTTTCCAGCAATGTTTACTGTGTTTTTAACTAGGATGCTCCAATAGATGTCAAATGCAGCATGATCCTTCGAGCCAATCGAACTATTTCAGGTCTCCACTTGGATTGCTGAGGGTGATTGTATCTCACACTGAAAGCATTGTTGACACAATCCCATTTACTCTTAGTGACTTGAGCCTCCTCCTCTCTGGGTTGTTGCTTCTGCTCTTGCTGGTGCAGTACCTCAGCACATTGTGCCCACCATGTCAAATCTTGAAGCAATACCTGCAGCACAGTTTGTTGAACCAACACCTCCAGCAGCAGCTTGACTTCCATATAAAGTCTCCCTGACTGTCCTGCAAGATTCCCAAGCAGCTGCAATTCCCAGCAGGGAGCTAGGGCAGGCTTACTGAGGCCACCTGTGCATCAGGGCTTGTTGTCCCTCACCCTCCTGCCCAGGTCCTGGCAGAGAGTGGGAGGCACTGGGACCAGCTGGGCTGAAAGCACAGCAGGTGGGAGAAATAGGAGCACAGGAGGAACAAAGTGGACCTTAGGGTGATTTGCTCCTAGTTGAAGGGGTCGGAGCAGGCCTTTGCTCCTTCATAGAGCTTGTCCACAATAATTTTTCTCCTAAGTGTAAAATAAAGTAGTAGTTGATCTTTTCAGTCAAACTAAGTCCTGGACATGTGCAGGTCTCATGCATGACAGTGCAGTGTGCTTCAGGGACCCCTGAATGAAACAAGCCAACTTTTCAGCTGAATGGTGTCGACATACTGTGTTAATACTATCATCAGGAATATGTTTGGTTTGAAACACAGTCACCTGAAATATTAGAATTAATTCAGAGTAATTCATTCCCTGAAGCCTCATTTCTGTTTTCTTCAATTTTTCCAATTTCGGAAAACCATATGGGTCAGAAGGATTTTCAAATGAATCCATATTTTGAAATTGTGGAATGTCATTATTTCATTTTGGTGCTGCAAAAACCCCTATGTTATAGCACGGACGAAAACTTGTACAGGGTAATGGATATATTGCATAACATCTTCTGCCATAGCAAAGCCTCCATGTGCTGCCTAACCTCGAACACTTGGGGGTGTCTTCTGACAAAAAATGTCTCTGACTTTTTACACCACTGTTAAAGTGTTCCAGCAGTAGCTCTCTACCGTAAGGATCATTGATGTTGCACGGGTATTTCCTCTGATCTATCAAGTAAGCAGTCCCTAAATCCAGCTACATCTGGCTTCTTGTTTCCATACTTGGTTGCCAGTGATGTGCAGAGAATGTGTGTCTGATCAGCAGGGGATGTCCTAGGCCTTCTCAGCATGCTGCTTTTTCCTTCAGAAAGCACTGACAACAGTGCTTCTGGCTTTGCAATGTGTCTTCTGTAAAAGTGCTTAGCATATACTAGGCATGTTTTTCTTCATGGATCATCTGACCCTTTGACAGTTTCCCTTTTTTGCGTCTTCCTTTCCTGTAGGATACGCCATCCACACCTGGGGATGGGTGGGCACCAAACAACTCCCCAGGGAAGTGGTCACAGCACCAGTCTGAGAGAGTTCAAGGAGTGTTTGTACAATGCTCCCAGGCACGTGGTATGGTTCTTGTAATATCCTGTGCAGGGCTAAGGGCTGGACTGAATGATCTGTCTCTGTCCATTCCAACTTGGCATATTCTTTTATTCTGTGATCTTGTAGCCCAGCTGTCTGAGAGGTGTGTGCTCCTGTCCTCAAAGGACTCTGGCTGCATACTTGTGAATTTATTGTCATTAGTTAGCTCCATGACAGAAATTACTGCCTCTTCATTTTGTTTAGTACTTCTTTTAAGACTGACAATGAGGTACTTGTTCAAAAGCAGCATAACCAAGGAAACTTATAATTAGGCCTAAGTGGAACTTTCTTCCAGTCAAAAAGCAACTGAAAATAAATAACTTCAAATCTAACTTCATCTATGCTATTAATTTAAACAACCTAAAAAAGAATTTCTTCTGTTTCCCTGAAAAGGTGAATACCTTTTAATTTCCGCATTACTTAAAATTAATGTTCCTTATATGTCAGACATACCAGGTGCATTTTCTTTAAGAGATTATTGGCTTGTAGGTACCTGTTTAAATCCTGGGTAGTTTTCTCAGTTCATATTTTGCTCTGCTTTTTTATGAGATGTTACCACTGTCCCTTATTTTTGTCTCTGTTGTTAGATATCTTATCCACACCGATGCTTTCATATACTTTAAAAATAGACTCACATTTATAATTCAAGTGAAGTTTTAGTTCTGTAATTTCTTCCTTTACAGGAAATTATTTTGAATCTGTGTTCTTTCCAACGCATTCAAATCTTTGAAAGTCAGAGTAGTATCTTGATTTAACTAGCAATCTATTGAAAAAGCCTGTGTTTTCAAACTTGCAGAAGATCTGTTACCACTGTCAGCAGCAAAAGGTCTGGGGAAAAAAAAAAGAAAGAAAGAAAAAAGAAATAAGGTTTTGTCAATATTAGGTAGCAAGATAAAACCATAAATGCACAGAAACTCTTTGTTATTTACACCTTGTACCTCTGGGACCTCCCAGCATGGCTCAGCCTAGCTGCTAACAACTCCCATTGCATTTCCAGGGATCTCATTGCTGAGCTTGATGTAACAGTAGTTGGTGAGGGGTTTTGTCATGCATGTCATGAAATAGAGACTTGGCTTGAAGCATACAGAATACCTATGTCATGGGTATAATTTCCAGCCTTTAGCAAAATCAGCTGAATGCAATATACTGATTGCAGATGAAAGAACTTGTGATAAATTTAATGGTAAAAATGAAAGACAGAAATATTAAACAGATGTTAATTTGGAAAGGGCAGAACTAAGTAGATCATCCTACTGTTCTTCTTCTCAGTTTTCTTTTTCTTTATATGAGTATGTTACAAATTCTCCAGTGGTTAAGAAAGGGTCAGGGACATGACCTGAAGGCCAAACCTTTCCATGCAAAGGAGGACCATTTATAATTTGAGGTGTAAGAGAAACTACTGGTAGACATACTTAAATCCATCTTTCAAAGTAAATATGTCCTTTGCATGAGTAGTATAATTCCTCATGAGACAAGATTGAAATATAGAGTTCCTTGAGCAAAGGAGCTTGTCTTCGAAGAAAAAAAGAAAACAAATCTCAGGCTATTTTAGGAGATCAGAAAAGCCATGAAAAAATAGCCCTGAAAGGCAGTCCAGGATGGTCACAACAAGATCTCAAAGTGACTAGCATAAAATCAATCTGAAATTCTAATGCATTCAGCTAATTTAGTTTATGTTTCAAAAGCTTTCCTGAGTCTCTCTTGGCTTGGAAGATGGCCAGTTCACTGAGGCCAAGACAAAGCAGATGCAGGATCTAGTTCCACCTGAAAAATCCAAGCTCTCAGGAGCCATTTAGAAGAGCTACACCGTATTAAAAATAAAAAACACAAAAACAAAAAGCGGCAAACTGTCAACCATTCAGTAGTTTGCATCCTGACAGTATTGTCCCAATAGGAAAGTATCTACAAATTATTTGAGAGTTGTGAGTTGTTCACCAAGGGAAAGGAAACCAGAAAACTCTTAAATTTCAGAGCAGAGGAAGTTCTCAAGAGAACTTGAGAATAACAATGAATATTCCTGCCAAACCCTTTTCCTCCAGGCAGACAAATGTGACACACTGAAAAATGTTTATAAGCTTGCACCATTCCCCATTATGTCAGATCTCAGATGTTAGGAAAAAAATTAATCAGGAAAGACAAATATTCACATTCAGTTGAATTCAGTATGAGAAGATCAGCCTTTTCTGCCTTAGATGTCTGCCAATATTGAGGAAAGGAAGGAACTCAGAAAGAACTTGGAAGGAAGGAACTGGGAAGGAAGGAAAACGGAAGGAAGGAACTTGGAAGGAAGAAAGGAAGGAACTCGGAAGAAAGGAACTCGGAAGGAACTCAGAAGGAAGGAAGGAACTCAGAAGGAAGGAAGGAACTCGGAAGGAACTCGGAACTCAGAAGGAAGGAAGAAAGGAAAAGAAAGGAAAGAACAAGAAAGAAAAGAAAGAAAGAAAGAAA
>VXBU01007728.1:127515-192798 GCA_013400315.1 Bombycilla garrulus | reverse complement strand
GTAGCCATAATGCAAAACAAGGGGTAGTTCTATCCTTTAGACTCAATTCTCATACTATAACAGATTCACAAAGTGTTGCTCTAATGAAGTCAGAGGACTTATTCTTCATTTACACAATGAGAGAAGAATTAAGTTCTATGGTGTAGCACATGATACCAGCATTATAACCTTTGGTATCTTTAATATTTTCTTTTTGCTTTTGAAAACTTAAATGTATTACCACTTCATTCTTAGTCCTCTTCAGCACATAATTCCTGTAAGCATAGGAGAAATGTTCTTCCCTCGGGATTCTGTCATAGCAGGAGATGGAGGAGCTATACAAGCATAGAGAATATGAATGAGTTGATAAACATTTTATACTTTCAAGATTAAATGGGTTCCCCATTGTTTCACATGTTGCTAATATCATGCTACAGTCTCAATCAGAAAGGCATGAGAAACACTTATTGATTTTTCCTGCAGGACTGTAATTACTCCTAGTCTGCTTTTTGTATCCTACAGGATATTGTCGTAATGATTTCATTGCACACAGCCCATTCATTTCTAATGACTTCTTCATTTGAGGTTTGAACATTCTCCACTACATTCCTTCTTTTTTTTACATAGTCATAGAACAACATGCAACATGAAGCAAATACAATATATGTTTCAACCCATTATTTTTCTATTTTTTCACAACCTTGCTAAGTGGAAGCAACCACATAATATTTTCTTACAAAAAAAATAGGTCAGCTCTCACCTCTTCAAATCTGATACAATCTTATACTTATTTTAGACTNTGAAAGTGATTTTACATGGGGTGCTAATTTTCTGCTACATAAGAGTATGTGAAAAATTGCTCCAGACTGTGAACTTGTGACTCCCTTAACAGATGCCCCACTGAATTCTGTCACATTTAGTATCTGAAGGACATATTGTCAGCTTTTCTCAGGGAAAATAATATCCTGCTCTGTGACCTGTCCTCTGCATATCTGTAGAACTGCTGCTGCAAAAAGTAGTAGGCAAATATAGCAGTGAGAATGCTCTATGTCCAACGATCATAATTTATTTCTGCACTAAGAATTTTAAAAATAGCATAAGGCCTCTTTTTTTTTTTTTTTTTACCCTAGATGTTAGTGCATCTGCATTCCAAATCAAAATAGTATGTGTTAGTATAACCATAGTAAAATGCTGATTGATAAGAGCTTTCACTGCATGTAGGCAAATCACTGCACTGAGTCCCCCATAACATCTCTAAAACTAGAAAAGAAAAATTACAATACCATAATTCAACTAATTCTTCATATCATGGGCAATACTGTGAGTAGATTTCTCTGAACTTGGCTGCTTGGCCCAAAGACAGAGGTTAAGATGATGAAAAGAGTAATCACCTTGATTATCACAATCTAAGACTACACTTTGTCCTTTTTAGACTGAGACTTGACTTTTCACTCCTGTTCCAATTTATGTACACCAAGTAAAATGGACTAAATCAGATAAAAATTCTCATGTTTTTGATCACAGTATGTGGGGCATATGATTTTTTAAGGATTTGTATAGCATAAATAGCTACTCCAAAGGTTACTTCAGAGCATTTTGGTTGGCCTTCTGGTCCAGTTAATATTAGGAGAAGTCTATCTTCCCACAAGGTCATAGGTGACCTGCTGGCTAACTTAGGCATCTAAGCCAAAGGCATAAAGTTATACCAACATAAATATTCCCCCATGCTATTCAACCACTTTCATGATCCATAAATTCTACTCTGAGCGTATGGAGACAAAACAGAAATCTGATGTAATGCTACCTATAGTCATAAAATCTGCTCTGTTTTATTCATCACACTACTGTTCTCTTGTTTCAAGTCTGTTTTAGTCTTTTCTACTCCATTCTATTTTGTTTATTTTATATAGTATACATATTAATATAATTAATGCAAATCTTACATACTTTTACATATAAATACTTAGAACCATATATTATATTGTTACTTATATTCTTATGTATTGCAATATATTCTGCATACACATACACCTCCCCCTAATATATATTTTGTGTTAGATGTTCCAGCCTTTGAGGAGATATCTGTAGAATTAGATTTCAATTTTCTAACTTCACCCCCCCCTCCACTAAGAAGTTATGTTACAGGAGAATGGAGAGGTAGAAAAATAAGTTGATTTCAAAATGAAAAGCATTTTTTCTGCTTGTTATCACCTGATATAACACAGAAAACTTTGTTAACAGAAAATATATACTATATATTCCCTTAAAGGACGTTAACTCTTTGGTGGATAAGGAAGAGAAGCAGAAACAGGGGAAAAGAAATTATATCATATGTATGAAATGCACGACTCCTTTTAAACTGCATGTATTAAGACCAGATGAGAAAGTAGAAGGCAGCATCCAACTCAGAAATAAATTAGGAACGACAAAGTGAAATGACTATATTGCAATAAACAAAGAACAGAGGCAGGAAGTGAATGAAGCATCAATGAAAATAGTGCTAAGGTAAATGGATGCCCCATTACTGAGGGTGCTTACAGATGTAATCTCTCCAGATGACATTCTCCAGAGAAATCTTGCCTCTAGTAATAACAGCCAGGCAGTTCTTAGCAGAACTGTTTGGACTAGAATCCCATTCCTTGTCAAGGACTTAGAGTTTTCCTGGTTTTCCTTGTGTGGTAAAGTAGTTGTGGAAAGCATATATGATAGATAGACACCTTTTTATGTCCAGGACACAAGAAGATGTGTGTGTTGAGACTGACATATACAAAGGGAAGATACATAAAATGTAAGGAAGATGTTGTCAAGCAGTAGAAGTGTTCCTTATGCCAGTGTAAGAGCAATGGGCCACACAAAGAAAATGGGAAAACTTCTGTAAAATTGTTGGTTGGCTAGAGAGACAGCTGTTAAATATCTAAGGCAGAGCAAATGACCAAGAAAGGTACTTAGCACAAACCATAGAGTCTTTGTCTGAAACTTCTGAAGAATGTGTTAGCATGAACGGTGATTTTGAACATCCTGTTTTACTAGAGTGGTCTTATATGTATACTTTGTAAACAAACGTACTCCCCTGAAAATTGAGTCATGGCAACACAATATATGATACTCCAAGATATTAATTCCTGGCATGTTTGGACCATCAGACTGTAAATGTTGAGAAAATGGATTTAGAGTACTCTTAGGTGTAGTCTGCCAAGTTGCCCCTCAAAGAACATCTCTTGCAAATATGCTTTAAAGAATCAGTACAGCAACAAAAAACTCGTTGGCATTATAAATGAAAACTATGGTGCACTGACATATCTTTTGAAATATTTTTCTTTTGTTTCTTACGTATGACACAGCCTAGAAAGCATGTCTTAATATTCAATTAGTTCAGCATTTTTATAGGCAAGAATTGAAGGGTTGAAAAAGGAAATAAATTATTTTTAAAGGAAGTAAATCTCAAATTCTGAGCAATAATATCTCCAACACAGACTTCATTTCTCTACTTTCAATTCTTCCTCAGGAAAACTACCAGAGAATTTCTTAGTTGTTTAATTAAGAAATGTAATAAAGAGGCAAGTGACCCAGTATGCTTTATTAATTTAAAAATTATTTTTAAAATATTTATATTTCCAAAGAAGAGAAAAAGCTTTATGTCTGGATTTTAGAAATGACATTCATTGTTTCCAGACATTAATTCATATTTCATAGGCCAATCTCAAAGGTAAGATATACTGAAAACTTTCTACTTCAAGGAAATGTGGATTTTTTTGCAAATGATGTGACATTCTTCAGCTCCAGACTCACAAACTGATCTAACAACAATAATGATCTCTAGAAATCAGAAAGTTGTTAATACTGACTTCTTGAGAATTTCATATGCCCTCAGGCTTAGCCTTGAGGTTAAGCCCTTGGGTGAGATACAATCTCTAACAATCACTTCCTTTTCCTCCAATCTGCCTGGTCAAAGCTGTGTTTCAGTGTGGTTTTTATCAATGTATGCATCTGATTGGCAAGACACAGATCTATATTTTTAATGACATTCAAAATTTATTCTGCTCTCAGATGTGAACTTTGAACTCTCAATATGAACTTCAGCCTTACAAATATGAATGGTCTTCATGCATGAAGGGTCCTATGGAACTGGATAGGGACCACCTGGATGAATGAAGCTAATCACATTCATAAGTTTTTTTAGACTAAGCTAAAGTAAGATATAGCTTATAAGAGCAAATACTTCTTGGAAAACCTCCCACATACAAAAATAGAAATTTTAACATTCCCTTATAGTTTCAAGATGTTAACAAGACAGCAGAAGTTAGCTCTGGAATACAGTGCCCAGTGCCTCTGGGACTGCTTGGAAAATATTTACCTGGTGTATTACAGACATAACAAGGGACACCCACAATGCTCTGAGCAGACTTGAACTCACATGGTGCATGTTCATGCAAACTAGTATCTGTGTAACTGCTGACAGTGCAATGCTACCCCTGTTAATGAGCCCTTACGAGAGGCAGAGCTCAAGACTGGAGCTGTTTGAAGGTGGCTTTTGATCCAGGGCAGCCTGATTGGAGAACAAGCGCAAACATCCATCTATAGACATGGCCCGAAAGGTACTATGGGGCATCTCCAGGCATTTTGCCAACTCTCTATACCAGTGGCAAGTGCAACAGACCACCAGGATTTCCCTTATCCTTGCAGACCTGCTGCATCTCCTCCCCATCCACTGATTCTCTAGGTAGGAATGCGGAGACAAAGATTGAAAAGATATACTTACAAGGGAATTCCCCTTAACCAGGAAACTTCCTTCCATAAGTACCTCTCTTTGATGGGTATTCTACAATGGAGGTTAAGCTGATGTTTGACACATACTTCAGAGACTTGCTGAACTCAAGGATTTTGTGGACAAAGGAGAACTAAGATGTTCAACTATTCTGCATAATTAAAGAGGAAATTGTTGGCATGCATCAACAAGTCAATATATTTAAAATATTGCATGTGTTCCTGCTCTCATTCAATCACAACTAACCAAAACTCAGTTAGCATTAACCACCTAAATATTAAAATTTAACATCTGAGCTCCTCACAGAAGTTCCCTTTTGTAACAATAGGATACAAATAAACTCCTCCACACAGGAATGACTAATCTTAAAATATACAACTATAATATATGTAGATTGTCCATTGAGTGTCAATATTATTAAATGGTCTAATATTAAGTTACATAACTAATTGTTAAAAACTGAATTATGGCAGATGCACTGGTGTTGGCTCCAACATAAACAGTGTGAAAAGGATTCCAGCCTTGAGCCTCCTGGAACAGACCTTCTCAGCTGAGCTATCTGCATGGTGTCAGCCCCACAACAATACAGCAAAAGTCAGGATGAGATCAGAGTAAAGTTGCAGAGCCTGACATTGGAAACCTGCAGAGTGGGAAGTGTTCCAGTCTCTGCAAAAGAATGTAGGAGACTGAATTTTTTCCTTGGGGTGTTGTTGACTCAGAACAGTCTTGCATCAAAGTAGTGAAGATGTGAAGAAAGTTTGAGCTTGAATCAGGATTCAGCCTTCTCCATGTAGCCTTTTGTGGACAAGCTACAGCTGCCATTTCAGATGTGCTCTCTTCCTAAACATGAAATATTTAGCAGCTGCTGCCACTATTGATGACCTTAAAACAATACTAAGCAACAAATTAGCATTATAATGTTCTATATATTTTCCTATTCTAAGACAGTATTTTTGCCACATAGGATAAGACCAGGAATTAATCTTATTTTCTTTGTTGCAGGGAAATGTGAAAAATTATTATTTCATATTAAAATTTAACTGTTTTCTAATAAACACACTTTTTTGTTGTTTGTTTTAATGATGATCTGCAAGTTATCAGTCTCTGTGCTTTCCTTTTTTTATTAATTTCATGGTTTATTTCACTTAACAAATATTTATCTTCTGTAATCACGACAGGCTGAGTCCTTGACAAAATGAGGCATTTCAACAACAATCTTGACCCCCTCGTGAAATGAGGTTTCTCTCAGTATGACTCAAATCTTGGCCTCTTCATCAGCACTTGTAAAACAGTTGACTCATACACCTGACTCTTTCCATACCTGTTCCTCATAAGATCACAAGTTTCATTCTTCCTAATAAAGGTCAAGGTAAAACAGAACAAAAGTCCGAACACTCCAGTAAAAAGAGAGACTGCTAAGAGCAGTATGCAGCCCAAAGCCTTGCTAATTTCTCTGCACTGCTGATGTACTCCATTTTCATTCAGTTTACTTCACAGAATTACAGAATATTCTGCATTCAGAGGGACCAGATATATACGCATTATCAAGTCCAGCTCTTAAGTGAATGGCCCATATAGGAATTGAATCCACAATCTTAGCAACCCTGTTCTAACCAGTTCAGCTAATGCTGAAGATATTTTTCAGACTGGTTGCTTTGTGGAAGTATTGCTAACACTTAAACTGATTTCAAGAATTCTGCCAAAGACAACCTAGGTTTTTGGTGAAAATATTTCTGTCATCTATTTTGTCATTCTCACGGGTCTATAACATGCTCTGGAGTGCATTCAGGTTGTCTACATGGGGCCAAGCCTGTGGCCATTTAGTAGCCTTTCTCATAAAGAGAAATATAATATCAAAAAGTGATATGACTTTGCAAGGGCACCTGGGAAATCTACCAACATTCAAGGTAATTTCTAATTTTTTTCCCATTTGTTTTCAATGTTCAGAATAGCAGAATTCCCTCATGTAACCTCAGGCTGATTTCAGTATTTTATTTTCAGGGTGGAGCACTACCATGATTATTTTCAGTGAACTGCTGTAGAGTGAGATTGTGAAAAAGAAGGTGAGAGTACTCAGCTGTGTAATTCTGGCACAATGAGCAGTTTCAAGGGATCAGAATCTTTGATATGATTTAGGGTGAGTCATTTTGGAACTATCCCAATTTACACAGAAATCTTCCTTTCCCCCTCTACCTTTATTCCTTTTCTAAACACTGGATACAGCCCATTGAAGTTCAGGCTCTTACCTGGAAGTCACACAGAAGGCAGGTCAAGAAGCAGGGTCCTGCCTGTAACACTTCTCCTTGAAAAGAAGAAATATTAATTCCTCCTTATTTCCAGGATATTTTAGATGATATACATTAATGAACTGACTTCTTAAACATCTGTGACTTTGAAAACTAAATTAATCTGGTATAGCCTCAAAATATTACTGCACACAATGGATACTGTGCTGTGCATTATGCCTTCATAGAGACCAAAAATAAAAACTTAAAAAGACAAATTGTTGTGCAGATATGTTTTCATTTTTTTTTCTCTCAGCAAAATATCATGAGTTTTCAGTATTTGCAAGCTGGGGCAGCTACATATCACTCCAGTAAGTTATTCTGGATCATGGGATATTGTCAACACATACACATGAACGGGTTACCTGCAGTAGAACGCAAGCAGAAGATGCTAAATCCTACGAAGAAATTAACATCTCAAGAAAAACAAACAAATAGTCCAACAATAACAACAACAAAACCAACCAACCAAGCAAACAAAAAGTGCCAGAGAAAAACAAAGGAAGGGTTTATAGATGAACCATTAAGAAAATTCAGATTATTACTGGCTGGTATAGTGACCATCATTTTTGAGAAGCCAAACCACTGCCCTGCAAAGAAAACTACTGGGCACCTATGCATACTGTTGAGAATATTAGAAAAAATCAAATGACCGTCCGATCTAGCAGCTCTTAAAGGGAAAGAAAAAAAATAATGTTGGAACAGATTGTGCTGTCTCAATGTACACGAACTTCAATGCTATTATTTGTGGCGCCAGTGCAGCAAGATTCCTAAACCGCTGTATAACTACTACTAGGAGACATTAATATCATGACTTGTATGTCTTCAGCACTGCGAATTACAAAATCTTCGAAATCTTTATTTCAAGTATGCTATTAAACAATAATCCATATTCTGAATATACACTTGCTAATTACATTCACTTTTCATCTTGACTCTTTTTGCAAACTAAGTAGCACTTCATCTTATGGGAAGTCTTGTCAAAAAGGGCTTTTACTTATAAGCTGCTGTAATTAAGGTAAATAAATGTCGGCTTACCCTGAAGAAAAAATGTTCCACTCTACACTGATCCTTCCTATTTTCTCTTAGAATCACATACTAATCAAGAGTGCCTATAGTTTAGCACTTCAACTGATTGCAGTCTCAGTATTTAAAACCAGATCTTCCACCTGCCAGCTTGTTTAGCTACATGATTTGTTCACATTATTGCACTGCTTGCACTTAACTGTTTTGTGGGGAGCTTGCTGTTGATCAACACAAATTTCATAGTATCATCTATCACTGTCATGTTCTGAAGCAATGGAAATAAATGAACGTAGCCTTAGTTAGGATTGCATTGAGCACCCAGCCCAGTTACAGAACAATTAAACTCATTCTGAAAGAAAACCAATAAAGATTTGAATAATTTTTAGTAGCAGATGTCCACCTGTATTTCAACTTGAAGTAGATAAAAAATAGTTGGAAAAGACCAAACCCATTGTCCCCCACATCAACCACCTACATTTCAAGTTAAATATATATATAAACAAGTGTTTTCTAGCTTCTGATGTACAACATTTTCAAAATAATTAAATGGCCTGGGGTTTATATTACTTTATTGTTAGTATTGTATTTAAAACTTTTTCAAAAGCATTTCTATTTGTACAAGCTATAATAATTTTAAAGGATTGTTTTTATGCTGTTGACACTGCATTTTCTTCACTTACACTGACAAGTAAAATATTTTTTTTCAAAAATATTAAAATTCCACTTAGAAAAACTGTGTAAAATCACTTCCTCTTTCACAAAATCCAACAATACAGGCTTTGTCTGGGTTCTGAAGGCTGCAGCAATTTCTAACATTAGTGACTCTAATCTCCAGGATCCCTTACTTTCCTCCTCAGAGAGATACGAAATCTGGATTTGTCTTACAGAAAGTAATCTTTGTTCCTTTCCACATGATTCTCTTGGCTCCAATGCTCTGCAGATGTATTTCTACAAAAAAGAATTATGACCTTCATTCAGGCAATCTGATAGAAATGTAACTATGATGAAAAGAACATGAAAATTTAAAGGAAAAAGAGAAAAAAAAGCAATGAAGAATTCTGACTGCTTACTTTACAGTTGCCAGTCTTTGGCAACTTAAGCTGCTGCTGAAGAGAAGGTGCCATGATGTCTATTAGACCTGGCCACTGCAGACAGTCTATTTAATTAGCCATTTCAGTGTTTGTATACCTCCTGCTTTCATTCTGTTCCAAGTTCCAGATTTCTTAGAGTGATATTTCCCTTTATTTAGCACAGTTAGGAGTAGCCATGGTCCTTTGCAGCAATTCAATAAGAGGTTATCATGGAAGGTCAGGCCGTAAAGGCACTAGAGCAAAAATAGGGTATTAAGCCTCTAACTACAACATGTACAAGACAGCATGGAAAATAAAATCCTTTATTCCCAGTAGAAGAATCTGGAGTTTGGGTTTTTTTTCCATATAGTTGCAAATTTTAGTAGGGAAAAATTTCTGAATTTATAAAATGTCTTAGTGACACTCAGAAAGCGGAAGAGAAGAAAGAAATGAGGTATTCATAGGAATTTTTCCAAAATGGCGTTCAGACTGTAAAGTCACAATCTTCCTATCTCAAGAAGGCTTGATGCTACCAAAAGAGAGAGAAAAAAAATGTTGCACACTTCCAGAACAAAAAAAGCAAACTAAATATGCACCACTTGTTTTAAAATAGTTGGAATATACTGTGATCTTTCAGCAATTTTTTCTCATGTGAAGCATTTCATAAATATTGGCGTTTTTCTTTGACATTTCACAAGCAGAATTGGATTTCCTTCTTCCTTAGCTGTCTCACATGCACACACATATATACATACATACACATACACACACATACACCTGTAGTGAAATGTAATAAACTACCATTGATTTCAGCATAAATTAGATGAAGCGGGATAACACAAAAATAGTATCTGCTGAGGTAGACTTTACCTGTGGTCATTAACAGCACATTTTAAAAAAATAAGTACTTGATGCATATCTCTGCAATAACTACAATCAATTCCTATCCAGAAAAAAAATTAGCAGTGCTAAGATGCTTTACTAAGACAATCACATGCCTGGTTTTTAATATTTTTATAGACCTGCATAGTAAAGCCTTGTGTCCCTCACTGTGAGTGGTCACAGCATTTCATGGCCTCTCACGTTGCTGGCTGAAACTATACACGTTTGCACATTTAAAAGCCTTTGATGGGCAGTTCACAGGCCAGTTATTTAGTTTCAACAGTGTAATCAGTGTTACATAATAAAGCACAGTATAAATGTTAGACAAAGGTTGCCCAAATATACAGAGGTTTAATCCACTGAAATGTTAACATGACAGAAAGTATCAAAAGAAGGCATCCATTATAGAGAAGGATGAGTGATATTCTACACTGAGGTGATCAATACATAAAGAGCATTAAGTGTGGAGTTGCAAGAAATCTAAATTACTAAATGACCGAGAGGCTTGCAGAGATTCCCAGAAGTTGTCTTTCAGGTCCCCACTGACTCAATCATATGCAGCTAGGATCTGTTCTGCTGTTCACAGTGAAGGGCCCATGATTTTCAGGTGAATTATAATGTTTACAACCTCTTGCTAAGGGTTTGCACATTTTGTACCCAGTTTCATTTATTCTGGCCTGGGAAATGCTGTGAACTGAGAGGAGAACAATTAAAGCACTAATTGCCAAATCACTTTAAGTTATCACTTAAAGCTGTTCCAGAAGTCAGGTTTACCAGTGTGCCCTGGCAGTGGTGGAGGCTTAGCAGCACACCAGGCTGTATTAGCTGGAGGGTAGGCAACAGATGAAGGAAAATAATCATCCCACATTACCTGGCACTTGTTAGGCTATATCTGGATCCTTGCATTCCGTTTCAGGCCCCCAGGACAACAAGGATGCTGATAAAGTGGAATGAGTTCAGCATAGGGTGATGGTAATGGGTGGGCTGGAGCAATTGGCTGGTGAGAGGAGGTTGAAGGACCTGTGTTTGTCCAGCCTGGGGCAGGGTTGGCTTCAGTGGGACTGACCAGTACCTATGGACACCAAGGAGATGAAGTCAGAATCTGCACAGTGGAGGATGAGAGAAGGACATAAACCAAACCTAGAGGGTATCCAAATAGATATAAGGAGATGTTTTCAACTGCAAGGATAGCTAAGCATTGAAACAGATTGTGCAGAAAGGCCAGGAAATCTCCACCTTTGGCAGAGCTGGTAAGTTCCTGAGCAGCCTGATCTAGTTTCAGTTTTGCCCCTCTGAAGCAAGAGCACTCTAAGGTCCCTTCCAAACTGAATTACTCTGTCATTTGGAAGTCCAAATCAGACAGAGAATAGAGTGGGTTAAGTAAGAATGACAGTGCATACAGCAAATGATAGGTGGATGGACAGACACAGGCAGTTTTAAAAAAATATTATTGCTATGAACAGTGCTCTTATAGTCCTTAGTTTATTGACTTTTTTATTCATTCATTCTGAAAGACCACAGCAAATATTTCAATTCTAGTGTTAAGAACTAAAGGTCTGTTAATCCCTTCTTCAAGACAGAGGTTTGGGGACTTGAGGTGAGGGGGTTCTTTGTAGTAGGAGGCTTAATATTATTCAGAAATATTAATTTGCCAGGATAACTTACATT
Source organism: Bombycilla garrulus (assembly GCA_013400315.1). Taxonomy (NCBI): domain Eukaryota; kingdom Metazoa; phylum Chordata; class Aves; order Passeriformes; family Bombycillidae; genus Bombycilla; species Bombycilla garrulus. The sequence continues at coordinate 181,123 of VXBU01007728.1, read as the reverse complement.
TAAAGCTATTAAAGAAATCCAGTGAAGCCACAGTGTAATACTAAGTGAATTTGTTTGGTTTTGTTTTAAATAGATTAACAAAGACAAGATTAAAGATGGAAAATAGGTGGTTACTTGTTATTTTACCTTCCAAGCAAAATCTCTGGTGAGAGTCTGTACAGTCCAAGTTTTAAATTAACTTTTAGTGTTATACTCTGTCCTTCTGCATGACTGAAAGATACAATTTTTTTTTCTGTGGTTTACTATTCCCTGGTGTATTTCTCACTAGCTCATTCCTTCTTGGTTTTAGTAGGCTTCCTGGTTCATAATTCTCAAGTCATCTGCATTTAAAGAAGACCACCATTTGAAGCATTATATCCTCTGGTCTTCAAGCTGCTTAATTTCTCCTCTTGCACCCTCAGAGGTAGACAGGAGGATTTTTTTTTCCAAAATAATATCTAGTAACTATAAATTTGATGCACAGGATGACATGAGGGCTTCAGTGACACTGAATGTATATTAACTTCGAAATGATTGAAAAGTCCAGCTTGTCTAGAAGAGGTGGTAAAATTCATCAGTTTAGCACATAGGTGGGATCCATGCAAATGTGGGGTAAACATAATAAGCTTGTGCTGCACTTTTAGAACAAGTTATTTAGTTTGTTATTTTTTTGATCCTAGTTAGATGAAGCTATAATGGTTATTTGGTACACAATACAAAAGCTCTTCTAATTACAATCTGAATCCTCTGGCTAGATCATGAAGCAACAAACAGTACTAAAGTAGCAACAAGGATGTATGAACATGTCAAAATAAAGGTGCAATGAGCATTGCTACCTTAGGTGCAATGTCCAAATAACATAAAAATAGACCTGGCAACGCCATTGCATAAATACCGGCATGGGATAGAAATTTAAGCATATAACTGTGAAACTCCAGTGTACAGTTTCATATTATGCTAACATTCTGCACCCTCAGCCTCATCAGAAACCTGTGGCAACACCTCCCAGCTGCTATTGTTATCTCATTTCAGCTGTATTCAAAAAAGCATTGTCAGACTTTGGCTTGGATAAAATAGCCATACCCTGTTTCAGTTTCAGTAGAGAAACTGAGTAGAGTTTGCTCAGGGGAATCTGTTCTTACCTGCTGAGACTGGAATAGAGGAACACTTGCGAACAGAAATGGAGGAGGGAAGCACTTGCACAATACTAAAAGCAGGGGAGGTGGGAACCTCACCGGACTATTTTGGCTTTGAAATTTTGTAGTTGTATGAATATGCAGTATATGGTGTAAGCTACAATTCAATTCTGACTAAGCTATCTGGCAGACAAACCAACAATTTTTGTGAATATTGAATTCAAAGAAAAGCAAGAGAGGTCGCATTTTTGTTAGACTTTTTTTCTTACACCTAATGAAACAACAGAAGTTACAAAGTATTTAAGTATGAAGAAAACTACATCTACAAGTCATTTTAGAGAAAGGAAGGAGTATTTTGGAGATACTACTGAAAAATAAATAACAAACTATATTTTTGTATATCAGGGATGCACAGAATATTCACTTGCAACAACTAGTGTTGCTTCTCTGATTTGAGACCTGTGCAGAAGGATGAGAATTTTTAAACCTGGCATGTTTTGTTAGGTTTTTTTTCCTTATTCCCTGCAGTGAGTTTTATTGCCAGGTGAGCTCTCCTGTCAGGATGTCTCAGCTCCATTTAGCAGGCTTCTACATGTTTCAGAACTTGAAAGACTCACCTAACATATCATCAGTGTTCCCATCATCGGTCATGTTGACACTGGCTTACTCCCAAATCAAATATTAATGTCTTTTGTCCTCACTTTTTTTTACAGTTTCTGTAAAAGAGATTAGTCAATAAATTAAAAAAAACCCAAAAAACAAAGTAACTCAAAAAACCCAAACAAACAAAAAAAAACCCCAAACCCAAAAACATAGACGTGCAAAAGAACCATAAACTTAAAACAAAACAAAACACAATCCACAAAAAAACCCCACTTCATTTTAAAATAGTATATAGATACATTATTCCCATCTTAATTCTTTTAAGTGCACAAAGGAGTAGATATATAAAAGAAGCAAGTAGGAGATGCATCAGAAGCAGAATAATGTGGGGTTTTAGGATAACAGTTTAAACCAAATAAAGTCATGTACTTCAGATCACTGGTACTGATTAAATGCATTGGGGTTACTCACCAATGTCTTCTTACTGGCCTCAATTCAGCAAAGAACTACACTTGACTAATTAGGAATACAAGCATGGAAACAGGATTTAAACTTTAGAACAACCATATGGGGGGTTACAGCATCTTACTAAATAAGGGCTTGGAGCCTTAGCTAGCAACTTTATTCACATAGTGTTTTACTCTCAGTTTACTGTAAATGTCATCCCTTCAGTCTCATGATTTTTTTTCTCTTGTGCTCTTTTATTCCACATGGCAGAGTTTCCATTTCCTCCTACATGCTGGGAGAGAATTTGAAGGGAGAAGACAGTCAAGATGTATTTGGTTAATTTCTATGCTTATATTTGACACATATAGCAATATACTACATCTTTGTTTATACAATTTGGTTATTTCTCACAGAGTTTGGTACAATGTTGTGAAAGCGTGCATTTTTTGTGAGTGCCTCAGTACCAGATTTGAGGGCTAGAAATGAGAGGAACAATATTGTACAACCATAGGCTTCTGAGAAAAAAAACCACTGCATTAAAACGCATTGTATAGCTGCTTATTGTTTCTAAACAATTTCCAGATGAAATCTGCAAACAGGGAGATGGTTTTCCTAACTGCCAACTCTGCAAACACAATGTGGGAGAGTCAAGCAAGAGTTATATAACTAATTAAAACCAAATTAATTTAATCAAAACCATTAGATACTCATTACCCATGCAGCTGACTTATCTTTTCAGTTTACCTTTATCCTCTACCCCTGACTATATTGGTTATACCTACCTTTTATTTCTGGTCTGAAAATAGATGTTTTTTTTAGGAAAGGAAATGCATCTCTCTGTGTACCAGCACATTACCTGTCTTGATCTAGATCAGGAGCAACTGTAATGCAAATAAAAACATCAGCGGAAAAGACAAATATAAACAAAGTACATAGCTAACTTGCTATTTTTGGACATTATTCAAGACAACTAATTTGAATCTTCTCAGCCACTCATTCAATGGAGAAATATTTTCCTAAAACTTGTGGTCAATTATAGTTTCTCTCAATACAAAAAAACCCTTATAAGATGATATAATTTTACAGCTTGAGCAGGTGAATAAAGATATTTTATTCAATCAAGCAGTCAGCTTCTGAAATTGGACACCTTCGAAACTGGGTGAGGTTTTTTACAGAGCATTGAGAAACTTTGTATTGCTTCAGAACTTTGAAGATTAGTTTTATTGCAATGAAAGCCAGAGGGTTTACAAGTGAACATTAAAACCAGACAATATTTATTATAAAGAATAAATTTTGCAGACGTTGTGCATAATTTCTACTTTGGGATTATTATTTAATGACATGACGGAAAGAAAGACTTTGCTTTTATTTGTATTGTGTTCTCTCTTAGAATGGATGCTCAAGGCAAAATCCTCACTTGCAATGCAAGGTGTGCCAAGTAGGGAAAAGAGCACAGGCAGCTTCTTCCTTTTCCTTATGCACCTGTACAGGTTTGGGGCAGGATTGTGCTACATGTACTGAGGGACTTGAGGAATGAAGGGGTGGCCCACAGTACCTAAGTGAAATTAAAGATACAGATCACTGTATGATTGCAGGAACAGACCCCTCTCTCTCCCCCTCCCTCCTCTCCTCTCTCCCCCTTGCTCCTCCCCTCTCTAAATGCCTTTGGGATTCTACCCAAGGTTGTGTCTATGCCACACAATAGAGACAGGATGGAAACCTCAGACACCTCAACTGAAAGCACACCAGGACATGCCCAGGTTTGTGGCGCTGGAGACACCACAGATGCAATAGTTTACGTTGTATCCAGAGCACTAAGGATTGCCATAAAAACATTTCAAAATAAATGCCTAATGCTATCACAAAGAAATGCCTATGCTAACCCTAGAACAGGAAACGAGAGACTGGGGAACATGGAGCAAGGGTGTCAGGTTTCGTAGCATACAAATTTGCAAATTGGAAAGAGTCAACATCTGAGAACTGAGAAGGTCAGAGTCTAGTTGCGGCTTTGCCACTTCCAGACACAAATTTGCCTTCATGCAGCTATCTCAGGAGTCTTTGAATGATATTCCCAGAAAGTTTCAGAAAACTTTGGAAAGAGATAGATGGAGATATATTTGTCGGTGCAAACTCATATGCATGTGGCACTTGGAGTTAGGTTTTATTGGTGAATGGCAATGCTGGTTTAATGGTAGGGCTTAGAGATCTTTCCAATCTTAATGATTCTATAGTTCTGTAAATAATACATTGACCATTGTTTTAAGTACTTACATCGTGAAAATTAAACTTAAAATCTAGATTCATTGCAATTTTGATCATTATGATCAAAAAACGGTTGTGTCGGTTCTGGGAAGAACAAACACAATTATTTGACTGAAAGATCAACCTGAACTTCTGCTGTATTTACCTAATTTTTTTCTGCAACACTTTTCTGCACCATTTGATAGACACAAACATGAACCCTCCTGTGATCACAACTACTCAAATGATTATTTTATCTGAGATATAACACAATTCCTGCTCTCTGTCAGAAAACCTCTAATTCAGAAAATTCTTATATCAAGGTCTGAAAAATTGCATGAAAATAAATGTTACTAAGTTAAAGCTGAGACTTATCTGTGTAATAAAAATCTGCCTAACAAAGCATTCAAACTCATCAGGGATATTCTGACAAGGTATGGAATTGGTAAAGAGGCATGAATAGCCAAACATCCTTGCTCACCTCAATGCCTAAAAGGAATGAGGGAACATAAGGCCTGCATTTGCCAACAAATTTTGTAGCCAAAAAGTCAGTGAAAAGTTTCACTGGGCTGTTGGAGCAAGATTCCTATAAGACCAGTCATACCTTTCATTGGAAATGGATTCTGAAAAGAAGGAATAGTTTCCTAGGTACATTACTCACATTTGCTTTAATTTTCATGTTTGTGGAAAATACAGGAAAAATACAAAAAGGTTCACTGGGTCTTTCTGCTGTTATGAAAGAAGCTGCTAATTATTACTGAAATATGACCCTAATTTTCATATTCAAGAGAAAAGAAACTGAAAATCATCACATATCACAAATGAAGAACTACCTTCTTTATCTGTTTGTAATTTCTTCATAACAAAATGTGATATATCTGCGCTGTAAACAAATTTATTTAAAAAAAAGGAAGAGGGGAAAGAATATAAGAGAGAACTCATAGTTCTTTCTTTTCATTGGTAAGAGGTGAAGTCATTAATTTCACAGAGAGGAATCACTTCATGTTAATATACATGATTATACAAGTGCATAACTGATATGAGCAAAACCACAACCTGGCCCTGTAAATCAAGCTGAGACTGTTTATTAACCCTGTTTGTTTGGAACATTTCTCTTTCAGAGTTCATAACTCCCTCAGCACTCAAGGCACTCCAGAAAAATGGGCTTTTCTGTAAGAAGCATACTGAAAATTTGTCTACAATGAGGTTTGAGGAATATAAAATGTCCAAATGAGAAGTTTGAACTTACAAAACCTTTGCCCAGATTTTATTTCATAATTTCTGTGCTAGCGAGTAGTAGTAAAATACCAAAGATAGTAAACTGATGTGGTGTTATTCCCTAGGCAGCTCAGAGGGGAGATGAGCCCTTACCCAAATTATTGTCATTGATACCAATGATGGATCTCTAAACTAAATCACAGACAAAAATAGGGCCACGTTGCTCCTTGTGCAAAAAATATTGCTCCATTTTTTTAGTTTTCATTTTTGTTTTGGAAGCATTGTAGACAGCAAAATGGACCAAGCAAAGACATAGAAATGAAAGTTATTGCTCTCAACAACCAATCTTAGCATGAGTGAATATAACTGGCCAGTGATGTTTCTCTGATTTTTGATATGTCACCATTCATGCACAATGTTTTATGCTTCCCATATGCTTTACTGTGTCCACATTGTAAGGATATTGTGATGCCCTTTCTTAGAGGGGAAAAAAAAATAAAAAAAAAAAAGATAAATTTGGGGGAAAAAAAATCCCTTGTTCAGGAGCAGTGAAACCAGCAGATGGAAATGCCATCAGGGCCTATGATTACTTCATGCATCTCCTCTCTGAACACAAAACCTTTTTATGGAAATACAAAAAGTGGAACAGAGCAAAAAAATCTCTGCACTCATGGAACTGAAATTTCCTGATTTCAGCCATGAACTTAGCTTTGGGATCCGCAAACCAAATAACATCACTCAAGATTTGAGTGGAATGATATCCATATATGGCCCATGGAAACAATTTGATACTGTATGTCATGGGTATGAAATGCCACAGTTTATGAGTTTCTACCCTTTTTACCCCACATTTTCTGTTTGTTACTTTATTGTTGCCCTACTGCATCATGTGTATTACACAATAGATAGAAAAATGATTGGAAAATTAAGAGTTTGTCTGTGCACTCTATGTTGGATGACATTAAGAATGTTCCAGTGTAGCTGAATCGTTGTAATTCTATTAATCTCTATATGTTCTAGAAAAAGTTGTTATCTCCCTCTGCTAGTAGGTCTTCCAGAAAACTGTAATATTACTTGCATTTGTGGGTGAAATTAAAATTAAACATGATAAACAAATTTGAGATCTTTGCTGACCTATTATTTATAAGCCCACATTTATATTTTTTATTATGCAATGAAACTGTTCATTTAATCCAAATCCCCTTGAAGGCCTCAAGCCAAACTTTAAAATTTTGATGAGAACATTTCCTGACTCTAGGTAAGGATCTTGTTCTCTGTGCTCTTTTTGCTGCCAGTTCAGAAAGCTGACACAGCAGTTCTTCTCATTTTAACATTTTAACGTGTGTCTACTTTTTAATTAACATAGAAGAAAAAGAAAACCCTAAAATACATTATGCTGAATACAATTAAGCCATAGGGAGGAACTCTCATTAAACCTTAAGAAGCAGTAGTGGTTTTCCTCAATACTTTAAAAACAGTCATTGCCCAAACACCAACATATCTAACATCTAACTTATAAAATCTCTAATTTTTCATGTTATTAAAAGCTGTTACAGAGGATGTCTTTCCTCAGAATACCTCACACTAGTTTTTGACTGATTTTGTTTAATATATGAGGGGTCTTTTTCATATCTAGGACAAGAAAGCTTGGAGATAAATACGATCTTCAAACAAACGATATAGAATATAAAGATATATAGAATATAATTACATTATGGAAGAATTATATAATATATACCTAGGCCTTTATGTATTTAACTTTTTGTGTACACAGAGACACATATATTGGCCCAAGTCTTTAAAATCAGAGTTGAGCAAGATGTAGTTGGATACCCGCTATCAGGAATTATGATGGCTAAGCAAGTCTCCTAGGACAGGACAAAGGACAGAAGCTATATGGAACAGAGGGAATACTTATTTGGAAATCATAATGTGGAAATTTACTTGAAGCCCAGTTAAGACAAATACATCTTCTGAGAAGATGCAGTGCTCTGGCTTTGCTTCAATGCAAAATTTTGCAGGGTAGTAAAGGGACAGAGAAAGATGTGCTTGGTAAGTGCTGCCTCTTCACCCTCGGCTGATTTGTCGACAGCCCCCTGACACCTCTGATCTGATGATGTGGCTTCCTTTGCTCCTGCAAAGTGAACAGATCAGGCTTGCAAAGCCCTTATTCAGCATAACAGCCATGACATTTGCCTTGGCCAACTCTTCTTAGCATGGGCTACTGATGTACAGGGAACTGAGCACGCCTGGAGGGAGAGTTTCTAGGACAGCCTCATGGTTTCTAGCTGCCTGTGCTTCTCAGGCTTCCTGCAGTGCTTATTCTAACCAAGCCACATGTTTAATGTGAGCCTGTCCACTGTAATAGCCACTTTTCAAAATTGTTTATACCTCTGGTTTATACAACATTCTGCATCAGTGAGTATCACCATTTAGCCAGGCATCTTGTGGGGAAAAAAATGTTTCTTCTTTTGTTTTGTTTTTGCTCATTTAATCCTGGTTATAAAGGACTATAATACAGCTCTGAAACTGATGCTGAATGGGAGGCCAGCAATCTCTCTCAGACACAGAGGACTAAAGGTGGTTGTCATCACAATTCCAGTGAGATTTCCAAGGGTCTGCTTGTGCTCTTACATTTATTTGAATCAATTTCAGACACTTAATTAGAGCAGAAAGAATCTGATAGCCTATCCATACCAAAAACACGAACCAGAAAACTTTAGAACTTTCCATTTACACCAATTTCCATTTATTCCAATTTTCACTTTGGAAATTTCTTTGCATTTATATAAATGTCACAATTTGTCAGAGGCTGTACCTGAATTAAATAAAACATACAGTGAGGACATTTCTGTTGGCATATCTATACTACCATTATTCAGCTATGATAGTGACGTTGCTTAGTGCAGTGATTTTTAATGTGCCAAATTTACTTAACTATGCTGGCATAAATTTAGCATATAGACTAGGCTTTGCTTTCATTTCTTTCTTCTTTTGCTTTGCCTCATTTAGATCACATTTCCTTTTCATTTACCTAAATCAAACTAAAATAAGTCTTATGTACACTGGAAAAAAAAATATTTCTACTGGTTTAATTAACCTGCTTCAGAAGCAAATGCTAAATTAAACAAGGATATACCTCTGTAAAGCACACAGCAAAATAAAAAAATAAATTACAATAGGGATAACTTTCTAAAATGTGCCATGAACACACTATTGAAGAATCACTAAGCTTTGAAGAAATGTGGAGAACTAAATTTTATGGGAGACTGTTTGTTCTCATTATATGTTAAGCACATGAAAGAAATCTAAAAATTGAAGCAGTGCAGTGAGTCAGGTCTGGAGAGGTGCTGACATTAGACATCAGGACTGCAGGCCATATGGATAGTGTGCTGTCACAGAAGGGAGCAGGGGAACAGGACGTGCCAGGGGAAGGGCTGAGGCTTGGCCAACTCCTATTCCTCTTCTTGTGCATCTATCAGTGGCAGCTTTTGAACTTGATTTTGCTGAGTGTGCAAAGATATACCCTGTCAAGCCTTAACGCTGTACCATTATCTCTTTTAAAGACTCATCTCCACTCCCACTGTTTTCTTCTACAATGCTGGGCTTGCTGCTGTAATTACTGTAACAACTGTCTGTGTAACAAGTGGTTTCTGTAAGTTTGCATAGCATTTAGCCAAAATGAGGCTTTGATACTTCTTGGGGTCATTAATATATCACAAGCAAAGAACATAATCAAGTATTTATGTGGCTATTCCTTTCCATGATAAATTTTATTTTATTTTATGTTTAATGAGATCTTTGAGCTTCAATTTATAGCTTTAATAAGATCACTCCAACATCTTTTTGGAGGGTAGCAGTTTTTTGACCTCTTGTGAAAGGCAGCCAGGGAGAATGCAGTGTTTCACCCAGAGAACTCTGACTATGATTGTAGACCAGAGGGATTTGTGAAGAACAAGTTAAATATAAGTATTGATAGAATTAGAAATAAATTCCATTTATGTATCCTAAGACTTTTTTCCCATAGTATTCATCATTACACCATGGCAAAACAAACTTTGCAGTATTGTAGGGCAGTCAAATAATAAGCAATTTGTTCTTGGCTTTTGTTCTTCAAGAGTAAATTATTGTTCAGACCTCCTTCATAGACTGCTCCTTTCATATCTGTCCAGTAAAAATACAGGGATTTCAAGAGCATCAGAGATTTAGGAAGTTTCTATAAACATTAGGGATTATATTTCTATACTAAAATTGTCTATCTCTCTAATTAACAAAGCTCATTTAAATCAAATGTGTGCACTTTTGCCTCGAAAAATAAAGTACTTCTTTAGTTCTTTCTTTACTCTGCAAGTTAGCTATTTCCATGAGTTAATGACTTACTTTTGGTATTACAACAACGGAATTGCTTGCCCTTCAATGACCTTGAAGTACACAAGCAGCAATTAGCTTGCGTTAGTTGTTAGCGACACACCAGTTTGGGCCTTTTGTGCTGCACTGAAATAGATATGTCGGGACATTATTATGTGCTTTGAATTCTACTGATTTACGTAATTCTACAGAAACTGGAGATTACTTGTCATATCATGCATAATTGGTAACACTTGGCTTTCACGAATTAATGAAAAAAGAAAAAAAACACGACTGAATTATGCCTTCAAACATATGAAATCTCTTCTCTATGTCCACAATACCGGGCATAAGTGCAGCATGCAAAATATTGTACCATTATTTATGACCTTCAGAAATGCTGATACAACAGCATATATTCAGAGTCGAGTACACCCCATTTCTACTGGACTCCTTTGTCAGAAGAATTATAAACATAATGACTATGTACACACTTGATAAGGACACCATTATGCCATTTATACTAATATATGATTATATCAGCATAAACACTGCTTTCAACATATACCGAGCACAAGACACACCTACAAAACTCTTGCAAATAAGACTTTTGTCAGTGCACAGCTGCCAGCACTGAAGAGTTTGCAGAGTACAGGTGCTTTGCTGTTTCCTGTCCTTCCTTGTCCTTCCCTGTCCTTCCCTGTTACATGTCATTGATTCAAGAGGTACTGAGGCACAGAGTGTGTCATAGGTCAGTACCTCAGTGTTAATTTTTAAAGTACAGATGGATCCCCAACTGGTTCTCAGACCTTAAAGCAAATGCAGGGCTTTCACTTCTCAAAGTCTTCCTTCTTCCTCTGAAGTTCTGAAGTTTTCTGATAGTTATAGCTCATTTTATCTCTGCTATGTTTTTGTTGTCAGAAGCATGGAACTGTGTGATAATACCATTCTTTTTAGTTCCTTTTAGAGATGGAGTTCATATCTTGAATATTTGCAGAATACCGATGTCCATCCTATTGATTTTCAGTACTACAAAAAAGATTAACAAACTGAAGATAAAAAACAAGGAAAATCTGCATATGCTATAGGCATTCACAAACCAGTTACATACAGCTGTTCTGTAATCCTGGCCCAAGAGATGAGGAAATGGGCTTATTCCGTGGAGTAGATCTGAATGAAATACCTACTAGTACAATTTTGTTGTTGTTCTTGGAAAACATTTCCCTATTTACTTGGTTCATCAATAATTTTCAATTTATTTTTTTGTTTATTTAGCTTAGTTTAGGAATGTGCCGCAGTAAGAAATCTCTCCACTCAGTGAATCCAATCATCTCTGACTTTGAACCACAGTTACACTATACATGTTGTAAACCTTTTTCTTTTGCTTTTGTCATTTCTATATAATTATTGTGATGAAATATTGGTTTGGTCTTGGTTTTGATTTGTTTGTTTTTTCACTCCCTCAGGCTTATTTCACTTGTATTTCAATACAAGTTCAGTAATCTTAAGTTTATTTTGGTGAAGTTAAGCAACAGAGATTCCTCATTTCCTATTTTGGATATACTCAAAATCCCTTAATAATTCTCATAGCAAGATCCAGTGTTAATATTTTGTGTTCAAATATGCATGGTAAAAGAAGTGCACAGCTCACTGGTGTTGTATGTAATTCCTGTGTCAAATGTAAATAACTATTTCCTTCAAATTTCAAAGGCCATTGCATTTGCTTCTTCAGTCTCAGTTCTAAATAGAAAGGGGGACAGTGTCTTCTTTGATGATATTGCTGATTCCTAATTCTGTACAGACTACCTTCTTAACACTCCTGTAATAACCCTTGGCACTCTTCTTCTTTTTTTTTTTTATATTGTGGACCTTCCAGTGATTATTGTTTCACTACGTACTAGTTCCATAATATTTTTATTGACTAACATCATCTTCAAGACTTGTTTTCCCTTTCACAGCTGTAAATATTTATTACTAAAGCTGTATTGGGTATGCCAATTTGCTTCACTATAATTTACTTTATTTTGCTGCATCTAGTAAATATATAACAAGTTTATAACATTCTTTATTGGATAGCAAAATAATGAGCAACTAAATTGAAACTAATGCATTTTGACATGTATCAGCACTTACAAAAGCATTGTTATTGAACTTCAATTACGTTAGTTAAAAAGTATAGCAGCTCCTTCTAGTACTGATTATACACCACTATATTTGTTGTCATAGCCCTTCTGCTTCTCCACATTCATGTTTAATATAGTAGTCATAAGAATGCACGTGACTGGCATCTCAGGGGATGCAAGGTGCTATGTAGGCACATGTACTTACGTATACAGAAGTGCTCATAGCATGAAAAGTATCTCAGAGTTTTGCTCAGTCCTTTCTGGATGTAGTCATTGACCTCCGTTGTCTTACATTAAGCAATCCCTCTTATCCCCTTTCCCATCACAAGCAGCCTCCTGTGAATGGAAAATCTATGGAAACTTGTTCTCCTCTGCCTGTTCCTAATGACCACCCTCAGCAATGATGGGTTTCTGGAGAACATCTAAAGTCATTTATTTACTGGTTTATATTCATACTTTCAAAGATAGTAAGAAACTGCATAAATCCTTTCTAATAGAGCATACAACTTGTTAATGTTGCTTCAAATCTTAAGTTAGCTTAAGTTAACCAAAACTTGCCTTTGAAATATCTAGTTTAGAGAATAGCATAGGGCTACTGTGAAAGCCTTTAGACCTAAACAGGCAAAACTGGCTTGTTGGAACTCCCATAGAATAGATGTAATATACATTGCTAAACTGATTGGAAGCAATGGTATTTATAGATAATATATTTTCTCAGCTCAGTGACTGAACTCAGAAGGGCAGGAGACAGAGGTGTTTAAGCACATTTAAGTTTTTATGCTATTCTTTGCAATGAATTATTATGACAAAATATATTTTCTAAGGGAAAGAAAAATAGTCAGCCCTTCATATCAAGGTATCAGGAAAGTATGAGGAGCATCTGTATTTTTTTTTTCAATGAGTTGCCAAGGACAAATAAGACGTTTGCTGCACTAGGGGTGGAAGAAGAAATAAATAAATAAATGAACCCTCAGTAAGAAGGATTTGTTACCAGATCCTGATTCTGAAAGTTGGAGAAAAATGCAATAACCTGAGCAAATATGCATGCTTTTTTATCTTTCTAAGCCTAGCAGGTCACACTAAATAGAGTAACATTTTAAATTTTTTTTTTAGTCAGTGGAAAGACATGTTTCAGCATGAGGAAACATTTTTACTAACATCATTCCAGACAAAAAACTAAAGAAATTAGAGGAATTTTTGGACACTAGTATTTTTTTGTGATGACTAAAGGTATTCTGAGCCAAAACCTTGTATATTTTTTGAAGAAGTATCTGTTGGTATAAGAACATTATCTTGTAAAAGATGCGCTCGATTGTAAGTTGGAAACAAACCTTCCATTATAAATTGCCTATGAAAGTACTCTTTAAAATATAGATGCTTCAGCATCTCAGGAGTTTACTCTAAGATTATATTTTAATTGTCGTACATTTATGCTTAAACATTGGATTCAATGTTTCTTCATTAATATTTACCATGAAGTGATTTTTATTAATACGTTGTTGGCTTAAGTTAGTAAAAAAAAAAAAAAATCAGCCTGAAAACTAAATTATTCTAAAATATTTTTATTTTCACTTAAGATTAATTTTACTTGTGTATTTTTCTTATTAAAATGGTAGAATTTTGTTTGTTGCTCTAATTCTTCAAAGTATCTTAGTGTTGTAATGTAGTTGTAAAATGTGCCCTGATCATCCTCCATCAATTTCAACTTTTATTTCTGCTCCTACTTTCTTGACAGATGTTCCTGAAACATTTGACTGGGGGAACATCTGTGTTGATAGTATTAGGAAGAGGAAGATATTCCCCTTCTCATATCTGGACCATAGGGTCCTCAAATTTCTAGTGAAAAAATAAAATTAGCAGCTAAAAAGCTCCAGACAATATTATTTGTAGTCTGCTTGCTTCAGCTCATGTTTCAGTGTCTCACAGTTGCGAGAAGGGATAGGCTGGCAGTCCTTAGAAGAGGTCTACGGAGGTAGTGACATTGCACCCTCCAAAGAGAGGTGACTCAGCCAAATCCAGTCCAAAGGAATCATCTGTTGTAATAAAGAAAGCATATTTTCCTAATATATTCAGAATTACTAATTCTGGCTCTGAATACTTTGTCTCTATGAGTTTCTGAATATAGCTATTTGAAACAGTGGGTTTTGGTCCATCAAAACTAAAATTTTGGAAAAGGGGGGAATAAGAAAATATTTGGGGCTTTTTTTTTTAGTTTCAGTGATTTTAGATGGATAAATGAGTAATTTTTTCCCCAATTGTTTCCACTTTAAGAATATTTTGAGTGCATTTAAAGGCAAATGTTTGTTTCAAATTAGTGAAATCAAGTATATGGAACTACCTTTTTTTTCCTGGAAAAATTGTCTCAAAATCCCATTTTGGTTTTGATCAATCATGCTGGGCATTGGGACTGAGGTCAAAATACAGGTCTGCATTTGACTAGGTCAAATTAGGCCTGGGTCAAAATACATTCTTCCTCTTCCCTCAATCAGTTCTCAGTAGAAGTGTCTTACATTATTTATTCTTAAAATACAAAAAAAGCCGCAAGGTAATGCAAGACTTTTTTTGGTGTAGTTATAGACCATATTCATCTGGGACTATGAAGTTATAATAATGTCAGCTTTGAGAAACATGTATTGAAATAGGATGAAGATGTGAATGTCTTAGTCACCTACAGTTGTATAAATATCTTTGTGGTTTTGGAAGAAACAACTAACTCACTACACCTTTGTCTCTGGATGAAGAGGAGAAATCTTCACTATGTGGAAAACATCCCAATAGCATCAGAAAGGATATTCTCACAGAAAATTCCAACCAGTTCCATGTTTCCTCATAAGAAAGAGTGATGTTTACAAAAGCATTTTTCATGTATTTGTAAAATCAGTGTGTAAGCAATATTTCACTGCTGCTAGGACATATGCAGAGCAAAGTTCATAAGCAAGCCAATAAGTGTTATACTTCATTAGATCAACAAGTACAGATGAAAGTTTTCACAAGTCTTCAGACACAATTTGTACTTCAAACTCAGAAAAATAACTGCAGGAGGATTTGTATAACCACAGTTTTGCTTTATTTTGCTTCTATTATGCTAAGTAGTCTTATATAAAATATTATTTCTATTAATAAGCTTTTTCTGTTTTATCTTTGAGTGAGACAACTTGTGTTAGTACTTCATAATGAAAATCTACTCTTAATCATTAATTCTGGAAGAAAATAATAATAATTTACATCATATACTGCTTCTACATAATAAAGTACAGTTTAAATAAATTAATCTTAGTCATTTTGTTTATGAAATTTTCTTTATGATGACAATTCTTTATTCTTCTGCTCAGAAACCAAGGAAAAAACCCAACCAAACAAAAAGCCACATTTTATCTTAGTAAATAAATAGAATATTGGTTTATTTCATTTTCTTATTCCAGGGTCTATTTGGTAACTGCCAAGTAGGTTTTTGCTGTCATTTAAGAAAGGAAAAAAAAAATATGCGGAAATCTATATTCCATTACTTTACAATTTTCACTCAATATTTTTGTTCTTTATTTTTACATAGATGCCATTCTATCATTTTCTAAACATAACAAAACATTGTACATACATTACATAACATTATATATGTTACAGAACTTAGTGTATCCTAAGAGAAGTATGACTTCTGTCAAAGTTTTGTACTAACATTTTCATGGGTAATTTTTTTCAGTTTCATTCCATTTTCTTAAAGCTGGTGTATAAAAGTACGTTGGTAGCTGCAGACACAAATAGAACTATACTGAGTTTCTTGCTTATGTGATTATATTTGCAGCAACGACAAAAATAACTGACTTTATACTGGTAATTGGCACCCTGGCCTTTATTGGACTTCATAACGGGAATAAGTATTTTTAAACTATTTATTTAATATTTAACTCTGGTTAAGAGCAGCCCTCCTCTTCTACCCTGGGTATTTACATAGGTTTATGGAGTGGGGCTAGGATGCTCAGTGCCTTACAACATTGAATCCAAACATTCTGAAGCAGTAACAGCTCTCTGGAGTTCAAAGAGCCAGGCTCATTTCTAATATGCAATGTACATGAATAGTGAACAGAAAATTAGGGATAAAATAGCATTTTTGAGAGTGTGGACAGAGCCAAAAGGCTGCAGGCTGTAGGTATTCTCTTTAGGCAAGCAAGAGTCAGATGAACTCCAGACAAAATCAGGCACACATCCTAACCTGATCTATAGGATTTAGATCTCAAAATATACAAAAAATATTTGTAATTCTCCTGGAGAAGTCCTTCAAGCAATGCCCAAAGTAAATCCAGTTCCCAAATATCACAGTGGGGAATGAAGCTAAGACAACACTCTATGTGTCCTACTGGATTAGTATCCAAAAGCCTAATGACCTCTTGTGAGTGAACACTTCCTTTGCAGTGTAAGGGAGCTCGTATCTAGAAATTTTCCATGAGGAAAACATCTTCCATCTCTGACAATTACTATCACATCACTGAAATAATTGCTACTCTGCTGTTCTGCAGCAGTCAAAGGTTTTGCTACTTATACCTGATACAAAATAGTCCATATATGTATGCAGCCCTCTTAGGGCCTTATGAAGTGCATCCTTTTGCATTTTGAATTCACATGGGCAAAGAAAAATTGGTTAATGGCTTCTAAATGGCTTCTATTATAATTGGGCTGTCTCATTGAGAGATCCAAAGAGATGGGTCTCTTGCTCCAGGAGAAAGCGAGCAGTAGCATTCACACTGATTTCAAAGCCAGGTGGATGTAGTGGCAGTGGTGCTGCTGAACAGCTGCAGGTGTTTAACACCAGTCCAGCACCCCTCTGACATTACACACATTCAAATATTTGAATGACTAAATGTGGGTCAGTCAATTGGGATAACAGGAATAATGGAATCATTGCAGAATTTATGTTCCCTGCTTTGTAAATGCGTGTCTTGGTTTCACTTCTGTCTGCCACAAGAGGCAAGTGGGTTTCTTTGTTATCACGTGTCTATTTCCATGCTGACAGGATACTTGTACAATCCCCTCAATAATGTTCAGAGAATTTAAGCTACTGATAAGCAAATTCCCTAATGCCTTTTTTAATAGTTTCTGAGACAGTCCTTTATGTGATGGAGATAAACAATTAAGAGTAGTTCTCTGATATCAGAATATCTCCATGGTTTTGGAAAGGTACAGCAATATCTTCAGAGCTCCTAATTTCCCTATACAGGATGTGGTATTGAATTCAGCAATTATTTTACTGGTCAGAACTGAAGCGCCTTAATCCTCTGTAATACTTAAAAAGTACTGCTGTTTTGGGTTTTGTTGGTTCTTCTGTTTGAGTTTGTTTTCTCTATGAATCTTCATTTCTCTTTCTAGGTACTTTAATGGTTATTGTACTCTTTAAATTTTACAGTTCCATGATCTGAGTGCTTGTTCAATGTGATCAAGGTGATCATCATTTCAGGTAGGGAAGAGCAAAAAAATAACTTAGCAGACTTTTCTATTTAGCATTAGTCAGTAAAGCATAAATACAGTCTTCTCACACGGTACTGCAAAAGTTCAAGGCTATGCAGGATCTCTTCCTTCTCTCTCCCAGTGTGACAGATGCCATAAACTCTCACCCAAATTTTATCAAGCACCAGACATATGGTGTTAGTACTTCTTTGACTATTTATCTTTAGATAGAATTTGTACTTGTTTTTTTTTTATTATTATTTTTTTATTTTCTTTTGTTGATGACAAAAACGTGGAAACCTCTAGAGATTTAAATGTATCAATATTTACACTATAAATAGAAAATCCATTAGATTTACCTTCAGGGCTGTGGAGTTCATTTTCTACTGTGAAACCTCACTAGTTGTGGAAAACATCTCTAATATTAAAAAAAAAAGTGCAGCTCATGACATTTTAATACTCAGATAAAATTGTTTAAATAGAAGTGGGTAAGATGATTTTCATCATGAAAAAAACTGTATTTTTGCCATCACCACATTTAGTATCTTGCCATTTTGTACAATAATACTGAAGAAAGAACAGGATGAGCTAGCTGTGTTCAAGTTCCAAAGGCATACAGAAAGAGAAAATGTAGATCAACTTATTATCATTTTATATACATAGCTGTCATGTTAAGTCACCACACTTCAAAGTAGTAAATTACCAAAACATATTATGTCAGAACTTGAAAACTATAATACATTGCTCTTGATACTCTAGGCCCCTAAGGCAGTATCACAATCTGCAGTTTCTAACAGATACTCACTCTGCAATAAAGTAGTAATAGCAAAAGCTCATGAAGTCTTTTGCTTTTTTGGCTTCCTGGAGTTTGGCAGGCTGTTCATCCACCTGACGCAATTAATCCCAACAACTAGACAATGTAACAACAGCAACACATGAAATTTTTCTGAGAACCACTTTATCATATGTTGCACAATAATATTTGAGGGCTGGGGAATGGTTGGACTGAAAGTTCAGTTCATGATTGTTTACAATACAGCAAACTTTAGTCTAAATTGAGACTGTGAATAACTTTGCCATCTGTTGTTTAAAAAACAGAAAGAAAGAAAAAGAAAGAGAAAAATGAGTTCCATTTGCTTCAAACAGCTATGGGGTGGTCAAGCTAGAATACTTGGCACAGGAGATGTTTAGAATTGAAAAGAAGTTTACATCTGGTCTCTGCTCACAGCTTATTTAACTCATCTGTAGCTGCCTTTGTTATCCCAAGCTCTGAAACCTATTTCTGTCGTTCTTCTTTGGGCTTGCTGCAGCTAGTCCTGGCTACCAAGAGCAGGAATATGAAGCTGCCCTGGACTGTCTGCGGCTGTGGCAGGCCGTCCATGGCAGGAGTTTCTGGAAATACAGCTTCCCCTGCAGACACAGGCTGCCAGAGAGCTCACCCAGCTGCCGAGGCAGACATCCCTGCTCCCAGGAAAAACAGCGGCAGGAAGCAGGACCCCTGCATACTAAGTAGGAATCAAGTTCTTAAGTCAAAGTCTCTTTTTTAACTCATAGGGCTACATTGGTATTTTTAGGCTGTGGATGGTGTTTGGATTTTCAATAGAAGCAATTTTGGGCACCAATGAACAAGAAGAAGGTGAGCTGTAGTTGCGACGATCGTCAGATGTGTCAAATCAACTGACACCAAAGCTGGAGATGTTTCAGTGGTGGCAGAACCCTACACACACAGGGTCACAATTTGGCCTTAGGAGGGTTGATAAGACATAATTTGCTCTTGTGCTGGAAGATTTTGTAGGACTGGAAGACATAAGTAGAACCAAGGTAGATATTTTCGGCTGTTGAAAAAGCCTCCTGTGGACTCCTCTCTGAAACCAGCAGTTTGAAAATTTCCATGCGAAAGGTCTTTTAAAACTGAATATTTTTACAGACTTTCATATATATATATATGTGTTGGTAAGTTATATCCTACACTTGAAGAAAGCTAATGCTTCTTGCCTTCCACTGTACTTCATTATTATTATATTATCAGGAGAATATGGTGAACATTCAATATCATATAAATTCACTAGAACACATAATACACAAACCTTGCAAAATTAACTGTATTTAAATTTACCTGGCTTTCAGCTAACTTAGAAGTGTAAAAAAACTGAACATTCAGTGAGGCAAAATGTGTTTGAGACATTTTCTGAGGACTTTTTGTGTAAATCAACAGACTGTTCCAAACAGACCTATCCTCAGGTGATAGGTACAATAAAGACAAGTCTACATTTATCAAATAATTCAAGCATAATAGAAGGTACAACTAAAAGTTTAAACCTTTAATCATATTTTACTTGCTTAATAAAACAGGATACTTACAAAAATACAGGAAATTATTTGAACTTTGACCAAATATTGAATTTTTGCCATATAGAAATTTCCAGAAATGAAAACTAAGTTTAGTGAACCATGAACCTTTTCCCTCCCTCCTCCCCTCCTTTTATTCTTTACTTACTGGCCTGCTTGGTTAAGGTCTACACTGAAAATGAAATCAAATTATACATGGAGATACCAGTCAACATTTCTAGGTCCTTCTTTCAAAGGAAGGATTCTTATGTTTAATTCAGATAAGGTTTGGCAAAGTTTCTCTCTATCTCAGCTTAAATAAAGTGTCAAATTTATCAAGGTTAGACCAAAACTAGCAATCCTGGGCAACAAATACTGAAGAGGTTGAGGGAGCTTCAAATCCCTTCAGTGACATGTTTGTACTGCTATTCCTGGGAAGTCAGATCATGCTACTGTAATTCCTTCCCCCCCACGTCTCTGTCAGGGTACATCCATACCTGCTGCGTGGATAGTGAAAGTTCGTGATTGTGTGAGAATTCCATAAATGTGTTGCAATTCATGCCTAACTAAAAAAACAACACTTTGGTGTCATTCTCTTGTAATTGTTGAACACTGAATTGAATGGAGCTACAGCTACTTTGATTGTGTCTTAGCTTAAAATATTTTTATCTTGAGGATGGACCATTCCACAGTATCAGACATTCTTGGGATCACTTAGATTGGAAAAGACCTTTAAGACCATTGAGTGCAACCGCAAACTGCCAAGGAGGAACTAAACAGAAACCCTGCAAGAGAACAACAAAGTACAATGGGATTGCCACGGATGTCCAGGCCCCAGAGTTAGACTGTGAGCCAAGAAAACATGAGACTGCCTCCTTTACCTTTTGTCCCTCTAAGGTAAAAACAGATTTTGGTCTCATACAGGGCCTTCAAGTAAAATTCAACTCTCATATATGACAAGGAATCTGAAGGTAATGACTTAAACATTTTTTATGTGCAAACTTAACCCATAAATTCAACCAGGCTTGTCTTTTTATACTATTAGTAAAATATATTATTCTGCACTTGCGGATTAGCAGCACTCCCATCCAATATTCGGCATTGCTAGAACCTGGAATAAATGTATTTCTGAAACCCAACTGGGCCGAGGATTTTTGTATTGAACGCTTTTGCTGGATAAGGTTCTGACTATGCAAGGTGTTCCACAAACTTTGAAACACTATCCTGTTTATTTAAAATGTTTTATTCTTTTCTTAGATAATTTGTAGATAATCTCACCCTTTTCTACCCCTTTTTGACAGTTTGAGTAGGACCTCAGGGATGTCTTAGCCTCAAATGGAAAATACTTGCTGAAAAACCTTTTGAATAATTAGGAGATACACGGCATTTTGCTTATCAGCTGGTATAAAAGTCATTAGTCCTTTACAATCATTTCAGACATTGGGTGTTAAGAGGAAACTGAAATATTGCACTAACTTTAAAAAATATTAAGTGTGGCTTGATTTTAAAACTTGCTGTTCCTTTGAAGTTGTTATATGCCTCTAATAAAAAGAGAAAAAAATAAAAACCTGGAATTTTCTTCCTATTTTCACATGTCTTGTCTAGGAAGATAAATTCCTCAAATCATTGTGTAACCTATGTAGCATCTATTGCATGTAATCACTACCTGCTAAAATGCTTTGGCCAGAGCATATTTCTAACCCTTGGGATGAGGGGCCAGCCATTTACATACAGATTGTGAATAGATTTGCCAACGTTATCCAAGATCTCCAACATATGTTTTACATTTCCTAGTCAGATTGAGGATTGTGTTGCTGGGTGCCTTATATTTTGCTTTCCAGCTGTAACAGACAATCACAAGACAAGAGAAGTCTTAGAATATTATTAACCTCTACCTGTCACTGTCTAGCAAGTGATTGTTCTTAAAACACTTTTTTTTGGTAAAAATCTTTCTCATCTTCCATCTAATAATAGAATTCATACATGTGAGAAGGTGTTACTATTACTTTTACAGGGATATTTTTTCTATTGCCTGGTATTTGTTTGATCTTGAGATTTATTTTTACATCCAAAACCTTTTTTTTATTTTCTATATAACCACCTAATTTTAAAATTGTTATTCTGTATTCACATGTGCTCTTTCAGCTAAAGCAGCTCTATATTTAATGCTTACTAAGAGAAATCAAACACAATGCTTTTCAGATGATGTTTTGCCTCACAGCTTTCATAGCTTTTTAGAGAATTTTAAGTCAACATATTTCTGGCAACAGCTCTATCATTGGATAAATTTATGAAACAATTCAGGTGATGGTCCCAGTGCAAGAAAATGATGCTATCCTATGATATGAAATCTGTGCTTCTGCAGTACTACTATGTTTTGCAGAACCACGAAAAAAAAAATGTATGAAGGTCATCTAGATCATCTATTTGATCCGCTTTTACCTATGGCAATCCTGGCAGATGTTTGTCTAACCTTTTTGTAAAGGCATCCATTGACATCCACAGTAAATGGTTCTTTATTTCTCCAGTGCAAGCGTATGTCCATTTTTATGCATGAGCACACAGAAAGGTGTGTTGGGTGAAACTTTGGGCCTCTCATATGTGATAGCTAATTTTTATAAAATCTTTTCTGTTAAAGCAGCAATATTTTAAAAACCAAATTTCTTACAGATGGTCATTTTATCTGTGGGACAAAAGCAGTGCTTAATAGCTGTATGTTAGAATTAATAAAACAAAACTTAAAATAATTCTCCAAAAGGAATTAAGCATGGTTGTGGTGAACTACACTTGATGTTTACACTGGGTTCTTTGGTTGCACTGAATTTATGTGATGTTTGCATTAAAAAGCTGTATTCTCTCCCCACACTACCTATGGTGGTGGGTCCCTTCCCCCCTACCCCTGGGATGTAGCTTCTCCCCTCTGTCCTATTGGCCAGTGGTCTCTTCCCAGTGTCCTCCTGCTCCCTGGGGGGATAAAACCTCATGGGACACGTGGCTCGCTCTCTCTTCTTTCTACTGATGGGCGAGCAAACTGGTCCCGTCCCCCACGCTTTGCCTAGGAATGAACTTGGATTAAACGGAATTCTGCAGAAAAATTTGAGCGTCCTTTTGTCCTTATCCTTGTAGTGATCCTCCTAAGCCAAAGGCTTGCTAGTTTAGCCCTCGGGACTAAGAGGTCGGCTACAAAGCATAGAAAGTAAGACTGGCATACAATACTTTAGCTTTTTTCATTAGTTTATTAACTAATTAGTGATGTCTATGTTGACCAGATAGAATAGGAGAGATTGTAATTCCAATTAAGTTGTGTTGGTCAATACATTTAAAATTGCTCATATAACTGTCTCAGCATTTAGGTCTACATGTAAACAGAAAAATTAACTTGATATATTTTGTTTCACAGATTTCATTTTGAAATATTTTTCATTGAAATTCAACATATTCATTTATAAAGATGAGCAGTGTACATAATAGTGAGTACCACATTCTTTAGATTATCTCTTTAGAAACAATTTCATGTCATGAATGACTGATAAAGAAATATCAGACAAATATCAGAGGAAGAGCACAAATAAAAGCAATTATTCCTGTCAAAGCAAGTGGGATTGTTTCCAGTTATTCATAGTTTAGATTCAATCAGTGCATGCCTCATTTAAACTCAGACCTTTCCATCCTGTGCTGTGCTTTAGGACTCTGATTCTCTTTATCAGTCATGATCATGGCAGTGGAAAGAAATGGATGATCATGCCTTACTTAAAGCAGACATTTAGTTCTGATTTGGTTTGCTTACTATTCTGCAAAAGTGACCACTCACAGAAATTTCTCAAGAGAAATGCAATGCAGTTATAGCCTGCATGCTTGTCCCACATTAAGCCAAGAAGATAAATCAAAAATATTTAATAGAAGACAAGTACAACAACTCTAACACGTTATAGAAAATTCATCTACAACCCCTATGTAGAAAAACCCTACTTTTTATTTCTGTGTATCAGAAATCCAGTTGATTGAAACCTATAGGAAGTTCCTGTTAATTTAGAAATGTATATAACCAGAATATAATTGTTGGTAATGTAAAGCTGGGTGACTGTGGCTGGCCTGAAATTTGTTGTCAGCAGGAAGAAGATTAATTTCATTTACTGTCTCTGTCATGTCTCACTGGCTTCCTGTCTTTTTAGCTTATTACCCCCAGTGGGTTGCTACTGTCACTCTCAATTCACTTTCTACTCAGTTATTTGTTATCTCATGGATCTATCTACACATTTTTCCAATATGACATTTTTCCCCTACTGAACCGGAATTGTTATCACAAAGTCTACACTATGAGAGAAAACTTACACTGAACTTAAAAATATTAAGAAAGAAAGAATTGTATTTGTGCAAATCTACAACAATGCTCCTGTCCAAGTACTCTGGCTGCCTGAGGAAAACTGCCTTTTTCCTTGTATTTTTTTTCCATGTAAATGAAAGAAGCAGTGATAAAGTATGAAAGCATGTATTTATAGGCTCCAGACCTTACGTCTCAGTCCCTGAATCTGTGAGGAGGCCCAAGAATAACAGGAGTACTCCACAGTGTTCAGAATAATATGGTACATAAACGAGGAATTGTTAAGAGTATGTTTGGAGTATTTTAGTCCATTTGCAAAGTGTTCTGGAATCAGACCACGTGGAGTGTTCTGCCAGCGCTGCTGAGTTTTTACAGGATTACCCTGTAAGAAGACATCCATATTTTAAAATGTTTATCACATGTGTATGTACATGTGCCTGTGGACATGCTGTTTCAATTACATTATCTACACCTGACCTGATCTAACAGATCTCTCTTTAATGCAGCTCTGTAGATGCTTAGGGACAAAATGGGAGGACCAGAGTCAGACTGCCTTGCTCCTTCCCCAGGGGAGCAAAGGAAAATCTATTCCACCATTTTATATGTTTAACTACTTTGCTAAATTTTCTTTAAAGGCTGGGCTAAAAGAATGCTGTACCAAGGCAAGAGAGTGGCAAAAGGCCATCCTTGGTGGCTGTTCTGACAATGTGCAAGGGTCTTAACCCTATAATTTCTCTTAAGGCTAAGAAAATTTCACAACTGAGAGTGACCTTTTCATGTTCTTAGAAACCATACAGGTTTTGTTATAAAAGTAACTTCCCAGAAGTACACAGGAAAAAAATTATGTTATCAGAGGTGTCCCTGCCTTGTCATACTGTGCTTTGTTGTAGGATAGAGGCTGCTCACCAAAGTCAATTTTGGGGAAAAACTTCAACACTGTAGGCTCCTTTTATTGCCAAGAGAGACAGACTTCCTAAACAGGCAACCCTGAGAAATCTTGAAATTGCCTGCAGGAGATGTCTTCCTCTTACTGTTGACAACAACATTGGTCTGCTAATTCTTTACAGTTTTACGTGCCTCCAATACTAATCAGCAATGTGACATTGATTTCAGGTGTGTTTGTGATTATATTTATTTCAGATTGTCAGAAGATGAGAAACAGTTGAATGCTCATACTGAGGACTAAACCTGGGCAGCAAGCACAACAGTGAGAGACTATGAGGAGTGGTAGGAGTATAATCACATTTTCCCACAACCTTCCAATTTTCAAGTAATTTGTGTCTCAGGGAAATACAAAATGACCAACAGTTTATAATTCTTTAAAATCAGCCCTGAAAAGAGCCCACTCTCTGATCTGCCAACCTTCCTGTTAACAGTATAAAGTTCTCATTTGTGGGTGTGCCTACAGATACATCCTGGCAGGACTGAAAGAAGAAACTTGGATTATCATAGAATCATATCATACAACAGTTGGAAGGGACCTTAGACATCATCTAATTCCAAACCTCCTTCTCTGGCCAGGGACACCTTTCATTAGACCTTGTTGCTCAAAATCCTATCAAGGCTGTCCAGTGTCCCACTGGATGGCATCTCTTCCCTCCTCTGCACAAGTCCAGGTAGACAACACAAGTTGTTCTTCTCTCTTCCACCAATACTGTAACCACATCGAAGAAGACCTACCAAATTTGTCAGGCACAATTTGCCCTTGATGACACCATGTTGGCTGATGCAAATCACCTTTTCCATGTGCCTTAGCATAATTTCCAGGGGGATATACTCTGTCTTGCCAGGCACAGACATGAAACTCACTGGCCTGTAGTTCCCGAGGTCCTCCTTTTTTTTTCCTTTTTAAAAATGGGGTTTATGTTTCCCTTTTCCGGTAAGGAACATCTTCACTGGATTGCCACAACTTCTCAAATATGATGGATAGTGGTTTGACCACTTAATCTGGCAGTTTCCTTATGACCCACAGATGAATATTATCAAGTCCCATGCATTATGACAGATGCAAATTCAGTGAATCATTTGCTTTGCAGGAAGAAATAAAAAAACATATTATCCAAGTGAATCAGATCATACTTTGGCTGTTGCATGGGAAGCTCAGTCTCCAAATTTAGTCATTACCTGCAGTAAGCAGAGTGCTATGTCAAGAACAATTCTAAAGGGAAAGTTACTTAGCAGTGCAAAAATGCAAAGGAAGGTTCTCTCCCCAGTCCTGGAGTGAGGTGAATGGCAGTGAGGAAAGTCCTTGCAGTAATTCTGGAATGTGAGCTTGCAATACATTTACAGACAGCTGTGGCAAAAACCCCCTAGCACTACTCTCATAAATTTGTGCTGTTGCCCAAGTCAGCTGGAAATTTTCTGCTTGAAAGTCGAGTTTTACTATTCTTTAAAAACAAACAAATGACCCTCTGGTACCTCTTCAAATAAAAGACAGATGTTTTCTATTACAACAAAGTGGTAGCTTTACTACCATGAAGGAATGCTAGCTTACTTTTAAAAAAAAAACATTGGATACATTTATCAAAGAGAAACAGATGCTACAACTAATTTGCTTTGTAAGTGAGGTATGGTCTATGCAGTGCCTTTTTCAACATCCATCAAGTACATAAGTACATTCTCAAAGTATCCTGGAAGGTGACGGTAGCTAACAACACCAAACAAATGGAACAGGAGATCATTTTTCAGATCAAGAGAATAAAGAAGGAGCTATAAAAACTAAAGCATTAGTTTTTAAACTAAAATAGGGAAACTTAAAGTAGAGAAAGATCATAGTTTAAAATTATTTGACAAATCTGGAGACTGTAATAAATTGTGAAATTGGGGTGTGCCTTTTTCTTTCCGTTACTTAATACAAAAGAGCAATGTTAATAATATTACAGAATATTGTCCTGTGACCAGAACTAACAGTTGTGAGCTTTAATGTACTATTCAGTTTCACTTTTGTAATCTCTGTAATGACTTTAGGTGCCATTCATGCTGTTAACCCACACACAAACCAACCACAATGTTTTTTCAAATTATGGTTGACAGACTGTCTGTTTTGCACAGTTTGAGCAACCAAGCAAACTCATATCTTTCCAGTATTTTTCTACAACTATCCATTAATTTTATTTTATCTACTAATTTGTTTGCCATTTTCAGTTACCACCACCACCATCACCGTTCAGCAGAGTAGACCGGGAACAGGGTGGCAGCTATTTCCTAAAACTGTATTTTCATCACACTTGATGCAAGCATGTACAGGAGTCTGATCCTATACAGATGAAGGTTTCATGTTTAACAATCTTTTAATTCTAATTTAGGTCACTCTAATAATTTTCTTTTATTTTTTTTTTTTCCTGCTGTATTTATTACAGTCAAGAAGAAATGAAATAAAGTAGTGTTGTAGAAAATTTTTTCTTGAATCTCAACTGTTTGACATATGAGAAAAATGTATCTTGTAGTAATAGAATTATTTTTAAAATAACTGTGAGGGGATAGAAAGGAAAAATCTACAATACCCACAATGATATCTAAAGATGGAAGTGAATTTAATTTATTACATATACATTTTCCATACGAAAATCAGGCTCTTTCATGGAAGCCAGGTTCTGAGAAGGACTTATGAAAGGACTGATCTGAGTTTAACAGCTAGAGTTATTTTCATACAAGGGGTCACACAAGCATGATATATTTATATACATATGTTTATAAATCATTTTGGGCAGGCTTCATTACCTTCCGACTGGAGAACCAAATTACTAACACTAAAACATTACACTAGACTAAGACATTATATTATATGGATGGCAAACACCACCTTTATTACAAAATGACATTTTAGAATACTTTAAAGCATTTGCATTTTTATTGTGACTGCTTGTTGTAGCCTTTCATGTATAAAACCAATTTCCTCAGACACCGTCAGACTTTTTTCTAGAAGTGTCATCACATACTACAAAACCTATTAATTTTTATTTTTAATTTCTTGAACTGCAAAATTTTGTGGTTTACAAATCTGGTATTGATGAGAAACTCCGAGGCTAGAGGTGAATATATAATCCCACCAGAAACTTGGAAATATCTTCTTTCCCTGAATGGGAATCTGCACTGGCTGAGTAAAGAAACAAGACATGATATTTCTGTCTTGCACCTTAGGATGATATATCACGAACCTGTGGTTTGGGGCTGCTACAATTTAAGGAAATAAGGGGAAGACACTTTGCCAACACATTTAAAAATATATATGTCCAATTAGGAATTTGGGAATTTATTTGCAACCACATAAAAGAGTAATAAAGGAAGAGTATGGATGTTAGTAAGTAATGCATAGAATAACAAGAAAAGTATATCTAGAAAAATATCAAGATTTATCTTATTTAAATTGTTAATATAAAACTGTATAAAGGTTATACTACTATCCTGTCTTTTCTCAAATCAGAGACATCTAAGTTTAGTGTAAAAAAACACATTCTAGGTTGTTTGAGTTTGTTTGTTTGTATTTTTTTTTATTAAGAAGTATAGGAAATTTGCTAATAAAAAAGTAAATTGAAAAATCTAGTTTAGGATAATTCACAGATAACAAAATACTATTTTCTGAACCTCTTCTTTTTCCTTTTTCATGTTATGAGTGCAATGGCAATGACATTACTCTGGAAACTAGGAAAACATTTGTCATCATCAAGTTTTTTGGCCTTGAGCAAGTCAGTCAACATCTCTGCTTCTGTATGCTCAACAGTGGAACAGAGATAATAAAGCTGTATAGACTGTAAATCCCAGAGAGCTGTATTACAGCATCCTGCAGAAATACTTTTAGAAGGGATTAAAAAGCTTTGCAGTGTGGCCCCAACACTTCTCAAGTATTTCAAGTTCTGTGCCTCAGAGCTGGCTGTAACACTTCTGTTAAAAATCTGCAGTGCGTAAGGTTTACTGGATGTCTATGATATCAAGAAAAAAAGTGAAGACCTTTCCACTCAGCTGTAAAAAGGGTAGCTACACATCTGAATTAAAGTCATACAGTTTACCCTAGTTCCCCTTCCACTTTCTGCACCTGTCCTCACATGAGAACCCTGACATCAAGTGGATGTGCTGTGACCTTAGGATTCTTTACCCAGTGCTCGTCCCCCAGAACTCCTTTACCTCACCTCACCCTTCTTCACCTCACCTGTCCTTTATCTTTGTGACTTTCAAGACTAGTAAAGAGCAGTGCAGCATTGTCATGCCAAGAATAAGGCTCATCTTCTTCTACATGTTTCAGAATATGCTGATTTCCTTAATGAATTTTGCATGAAGAACTTAATGTAAATGGAAAATACAATTACCTTCTCTCACAAAAGTGCTGTGAGTATTAAATAGTTAATGACCATTAGGCTTTGTTAAGTATCATTTTGCAATTTTGATTCCTTGATTCTAAAGTATTATTAAAGTAGGTATTGCATCTAATTATCTGTCACCTCTGTCTGGAGCAAAGATCATATATTTTTGCTGGACTACTATTGCAGAATCTCCTTTATCTCACAGCAAGGCTGGGATGAAACAATTAAACACTAAATGTTCTTTTCAGATCTCTTTACAGACTTCAAGGTTTGAAGCCAAGATTTATTTTTGTATGGAATTCCTTTAAAAAGAAATCATTTGAACTTCCATTAAAATTCTGGAATTTATGTGACAAATAACAGACTGGTATTACTACCACCATGACATCAGTACATTTTTTTTCCTAGGAACTTAAGCTTTCTTTTTAGGACCAGTAAACTGTTTAATAAAGCAACTATATTCATTAAGATGCTTAAGAGCAGGAGCAGGCAAGAAATTGCTTGCATTATGTCAATGAGCATAATATCCTTTGCAACTTTATCTTCTTTACTTGGATTAAAACTTCCCTCCCAAATTAGACCTTGCTCAGACATTTTTCACCACTAAAAGTTTTGTTATTAAAAGCAAAGCTTGACACTACTTATATAAGATAAATTAAGACTAATTTAGTCTTGGGAATATCTTGAAAAGCACAAGTGTCCATTTCACAGAACTACAAAAATAGAGAATTTATTTACAAAGCTATAAATTTCAAATTAAAAGTTGGGATTATAAGTGTATTATAAGAATTATATTACTAAATTACACAAACTGAGGAATGTATTTAACAAGTTAATGAAGACAAAAAGTAGAGGAAAAAAGAATAAATATGAGAAGAAATTATATCCTAGTAATCAACATCATCTTATCTAATTGTAAAAAATCTGACCTAAGTGAACTGGAATAAGCTGTACAAAAGCTTTTTATTAATGAATAATTAGTTAAAAAGTTATTTCTTAATACCAAGCAATAAGAATATTTTTTTCTCTCTTAATTTAAGAAACAGGATTTTTTTTAAAAAAGGGGATTTCTGAATTTAAAATCCTGGTTCATGATCTATGAATCACATTTACTCGATCACTAATTTCAGATTTTTTTCATGAACACTGTTTGAAAATTCTATTTGTAAATATAATGATAATTCAAAATATTATTCTGGTGAAAGAATCATCAAGGATGAACACCCAAGAGCCTAGAGAATGAAGTCGCTGAATGACAGAAACCAAGATGGGCTTGAATTAATCCCCAGTAAGAATCCTCATTCTCCTGCAAAGAAGACCAGTTCCAAATCTGAACCTGGCTTCTAAAGCCATCACTCATTTTTATACTGAGCAAAATAAATTTTAAAAAAATTGGTTGGCTACTACCCCTAAGCACTGGTGGCAAGGATATGTGGCTTCCCTGCTGTGGCACAGCAGTGGTCTAACCCCACCTTATTGGTCTCAAGACTCCACGTGAACTGTGAGGTTTGGATGGAAGGGTCCCTCCAGACCTAACTGAGAAATCATGGCCCTTTGTTGCTCCGGAGTGGTATAAATGTGCTCTCACACATTTCATATGTAGAATTTTTTTTGGGACCCTCTCCTTAAAAACATCCCTGCACCTGGATCTTGGATTGTAGCCTTATCTGCAATTAATAAAAAATATAATTAAAAGACAGGAATGCTGCATCTCATTTCCAGTTCTCCAGATTTTTAGAAACAGCAAACAGATGTTTTCATTTAATATAAGAAAAACATGCAAAAAGTAAAAATCGGTGTGTTTTCAAGAAGAATGTAGAACACTGTGTTGATTGAATGTTTTGAGCTTCTTTTCATACGCTGTTCAGTTGTCATTTCACTAGTAATTTATTTTAAAAGAGTCATCCCATGGAACTCTTCAAATCAAACCAACAACACCACACAAAGTATTAATGACTAATATGCGGTATTTAAACAGTGTTTGTCCTCTTCAAAGCATTTTACGAATATTGATTCATGATCTGCTGAAGATAGGAAAATTTTGGGTAGACTATATTAATGTATGATCTCTGAATTAATTAAGATTTATAGTTTCAGTCTTGCTCTTGGCAAAATTCTGTGCATTTTATTGGAATTTGCCCAGGATGATTTTTTCCCACTCTATTTGTCCATCTTCCTGGAAGGTATTAGTTTAAATCTGAAATGCTAATGTCTGGGGTAACATCATTCTTTTATTCTATGTTTTTTGTTTTTATCTCTTACATTCAGATCTGCTTTGCAGATTTTGGACACACAGATGAAAGCAAAAACACACAAATACATCTTGGGCAACTTAAAAATTATCCTTCACACAGCTATCAGCAACAGCAGTGGTGATGGGTCCTCACACTGTGCAGCTCTCCAGGGACCACAACAGCTCCAGCTTGGGAACATGAGTAAGGACTGAGGGAAATTGGGAAGAGCCATGTGTGCAAAGAGTTCACAAGGAAAATTTTCAAGTTAAAAATACTTCAGAAGAGCCAGGGAAATCACAGAGCCATAAGAATGAACTGTGCTCCTCAATTATCACCTGGAAACACAGCAGAATAAAAGATTACCAGAAAGCTTTTACCCCCTGCTGTAGCCATTTTGTGCTATTTTTATGACAGAGAATGGCCGTAGAGAGGCCCCGGGGAAAACTCTTTGGTGTGAATAACAGCCAAGGACACTGTTCTTTCAGGAGCTCCCAAAAATTCCCAGAAGAATAAACCAAGTAGGCTAAGTTTTAGGTTTTGGGGTGTGTTTTTTCTGTGTCTGATCATTATCCATCTTAACCCTGACAAAATATCTAAAGCTCCTGCTCTGAGGTGGGCTGAATACTCCTACGGCTGACTTAGATTTTTTTTCTTTTTTTAGATTTTTGAAAGATAGATTGATTAGATGGGAAAGCGTTCCCATCTATTTCCTATCCACTCAGAGATCCTCTCTTTTCTTTGACATTCCCTTCTGTCACTGAACATGTCCCTTTAAGTGTAGACAGTGATCTGAGGAAACATTGTTTTACTGCAATCTCCACTTGCATGTGCTAGGATAGACAACCTTATTTCTACGTCTTTGCATGACCTATGTTTAAAGAGCCCTTATCTGCCATTTTTCGTTTTTGGTTCTTTTTATGTCTCAGTTGATTGACAACTTCACAATAGTCACCATTAATGGCCCAAGAAGAGGTACTTTCTCTTTTTGTAGTAGAGCTGCACTGCATCTTAAATGTTTCATAACTATTTTTCAAAATCTAGATAAATTGTTCTTATAAATAGAAGTTGTTATCCTGGCCTCATTGTTCTGAAAAGAAGCCAGTATTTTAATGCAGAATTTTCACTTAGGTAGTGTACCTCTGGCTTTCTACATAGTGGATTAGTTTTGCAGTGTATCATCTGAAATGTTTTGCTATCCCCAGTGATGAAAACAAAACAGTCACCTGGCAATTGAAAGGATAGACTTCCAAAATAAGATACTAGTTAGAAGGCAATAATAGCTTCATCAACATATGTAGGCAGAGTACAGGTTTCCTTAGAATAAATATAGACGATCTCTTTTTTTTGGCATTCTCTTTTGCCATAGACAGTATCCTTATAAAGATACACAGATTTTTTTTCTAATTTAATTTCTGCCTGACCATTTCAGGATTCAACTCATTACTGCAGATTTGTTAAAAAAGTATGGAACATATTAGCTCAAAAGAATACAAATATTAAAAAAAATTTCTGAGCATTAGTCTACATTGTTTAACAGTATATTAAACAGGGTTTTTTTTCCTAAATTTTAAAAGCACTTGGTGTAATTACAGAAGAATATAAGACAGTCCATTTGTAAGTGAACACCGTGTTTCAGTACCATACTACGTCTTTTTCCTTCAGATGGAGAATTAACTGCTTAATGCTTCTGCAGAATCTGGTATACCTTAATTTTTCCAGCTTCTATCCTCAGACTGCAAAAATCAAGAGATTTTTTAACTTTTGTTTTAGCAACTTAAAAAACCCAGGCATGTGTTTTTCTGAAATCTTTCCATGACAACTGAACACCAAACAGGGGACAGGCAGCCATTAGAGCAGCACTCTATTCCTGACTCTTCTAGTGAACTAGTTGGAAATTTCACAATTACCTTCAGTTGCCAAATAAAGGTATGGACATTCTTTGTGGTTGTTATATGACTTAGTAACCATTGCAAAAGATTTATACATATACTTATCCTGAAACAATCTGTTGCTCCACTCCAAACATGTAATACTTACATTTCTTATACTAATCTTTTTTTTTTTTATCTCCTGCTATTAACTGTTCAATCTAACCAAATTCATTGAAGGTCTTTTTTTTCTTGCATCGGTTGAGTTTCTTTCTTCCCAGTCTTTCACACAACTGAGACAACAGGTAACTATAAGCAACCTTCAAATATCTCTTAACTAACAAAAATTTTATATACCTGTCAGCTACTGTTAGTTCCAACAAACACAATTATTATTTTCTGACACAGGAAAAAAAATTAAAAATATTAGCTATAAAATGTAAGTTCAAAAGTCAAAACAAATTTTTTAAAAGTTTTGTGCCTAATGTTTAATTTAAGTTTAGTTGACATCTTGGTGGTTTTATCTGAGTATTTGTTCTAGCCTCGAGTTTTCATCATGCATATGTATTTAGGAGATACTAGGAAAATAAATATGTAAAGGCTTTGTGCTCTTTCGTCATTGTTACTTCCTGGCAAGAGTCCCATTCCTCAGTCGGTGGAGAGATCCTACACCTACTCCTCTCATCAACGGACCTACAACACTTTAGACACAAGATTGTTTCTTTTCTATCACATATTTGATGGTACAAAAAGACTGTCTGTGGAATGAAGGAAAAAAAGAAGACAGTAGAGAGAAGGGAAAGGACTTATATGCAGATTTGACTGAAATTTAAATAAAGCACCTAAAGAGAGTAAGGTTTTCCTTACTAAGTTTCCAACTTAGTTGAAAGTTACTAACTCTGAAGTGCTTCTTACTCTCAGTACTCTCTGTAGAGGGAGCTGATTACAATATTAGTTCTAATTTAATAATTTCATTCAGATGGCTAAAATCAAGATGAATCAGGCTTTGGCATTGATATTTTCTATTGCTTATGTTATAAAGAAAGCTTTGGAAACACTTTTGGAGTTCTCTCCTCTGACAAGCTCCACCTTCAAAAGAGCTTGGCCCTCAGCTTCTAAGGCTCCAAAGCAGTATTTTTCAAGTTTTCCAAAGATTTTGCAAGTGTGGATTTTCAAGACATCCACCAGTTCATATACTGAACTTTTCTCAAAAAATTAATCCCTCCAGCTTATGAACACAATCTGAGTTTCTCTGAAGTATGGTCTTCAGTCCAAGCACAAAATGCATGACCTTTTGTCTCTAAGTTGATTTGTTTGTAATACAGCAAATACTTATAAGATAACTGGATACAAGACAGAAGTCTGTGTATGTATATAAAATTTCATTTAGATAACAAAGTTCTGAATTCTTATTAGAATTTTTCCATCTGCACTAGTCTTTAAAATAAAAATGTTAAACTTTGAATGTTTTTTTTGGAAAGAAACCAACTCACCAAACACCTAAAGTGTTCCTCCCACATCTTTCCCTCAGCAGGCTGTCTACAGATATTGTTATAATTCAACATAACCTTTCAGATCATTAAAATGCCAGAGTCACCCTAGGAAAGATCACAGTGTTCCTTGCCTGAAACACCTTGGCAGTGTTGGCTGCACAGCTCGACCCTGCTCTGTACATGGGCAGGGAGCGCAGCAGGGGAGCTGCCATCACTCACCGCTGTGCACGCGGAGTGTCCCTGCTGCAGGCACCTGCTTGGCCACAAACAATAGCTCGTAACCCTGCTTACTGTTTCCTTCCTATATACACACACTCTGAAAAAATAGAAACTCTGTCTTTAGTGCCAGCCCCGACGTGTACTTCTAAAGGTCAGTTTAATTCATCAGAAATAGTTGAAAATATGCCAGTTGAAAAGATGCCTTTCCACTGGGTCTTTTTGCTCTTGTGAACAAATGTTTCCTAATGTTGAGTACCTACATAAATGGCAAGTTCTCGCTACAGAACTGCACAGTGCCTGTATTACTGATACTGGGCCCTCACCTCATATATAGACTTTTCTGCTGCACTGAAGTAACATTTCAAATATCAAGCTCAATACACTTCATGAGGGACTGGGGAGATATGTCTCTTTTCTCATCAATTTAAACTTGAAAATAAATTATAGGATTATCTCCTTTATCACAATCTAATGCTAGTGTTTTAGCAACATCCATAATATCAACAGCCTGCCTCACTGTCTAGCACATACTTGCCATGGAAGTACAAAGGGGATCTGGAGATCTAAGATGAGCACTGGCTGGTGAGGTGTTATGTACTGGAGGACACAGGTTGGAGCACCTCATTTTAACTTAAGGTTCACACCAATGCACTAAAATTCTGCCTCTTTATGGGGGAAAGATAATACACCAAAGGCATGGGGGTACAATGAGCACAAACTAGTCATAAGTTAGAAATCTCATCTGCTTGGCAGACTGCCCAAGACTCTGGTTAACTCAGAAAAAGGAAGAAGCCAGAGGGACTTCAAATCTGTTTCTGAGGAAAACATAGCAATGATAACAACAACAGTAATATGAGCAGGAACTACATATTTATTTGCACATTCCTGTACATATTGGATAGCAGTGCATTACAAACACATTCATTTGTAAAGACAAAGGAATTCCTTAATTTTTAATCATTTACTTAATTAAATGTTTCTGACAAATCAATATAATCTACATGGTTTTTCCTGTCGATCTGTTTGTTAGGATGTTTTATTTCCAGAAAGATAGAGGAGCAAGTGAAAGAAAAAGTAAGAAAAAATTATCTTTAATAAAAAATGGCTATTATTTGTTAGCATTGGATTGTTAATTTTTTTTCAATTACCAGAGTTTTAAAAGAGGTAGATATATATAAGAGATGTCAGGACAAGTGGTAATTCTTTGGTAATAAGAATACATCTAAATCTTATGGTTAGATATGAAAGAGGTCAAAAGAATAGGTCACACTACCATTTTTCTAATGAGTAATAAGTAAATATGCCAGAATATCAACTACAGAAAACAGGCGCTATTAGATTTAAATACACAGGTCCTCATATCAAAAGCTAAAATGGGTTACAAACTGCTTAATATTTCTGTATTTTTGTTTGCAAACAGGGCAGTTAAAATTTTTCTTCCTGAGCAATAAAAATACTTGAAGATAGCACACAGAAGCAATCACAGATTCAACTCCTGAAAACAACTTTTTGTATCCACTAAAGTAGCCACTTTAGCAAAGGCGGTACAGTTCTACCAGTCCTCAGATGAGGAATAAACAGTCTAATGATGCAACCAAACATCAGTTCTCTTCTCAGCTCTGTCCAGATCCTCACCTCTGTGCCTGTGCCTCCAGGCCCTGCTCCACAGAACAGGCAAGCCTTGCTGACACTGCTTTTCCTGAGTTCCAGCTCTGTTGCATGCAGCACTTCTGGGACCTCCAGCATTGGAGCAAACATACCACACAAAGTACCCTGCCTGTATTAAGAGCACTCAAAGGAATTTTGACATACATATAGCTTAAACAAGAATAATGTTTGGTGTATCACTATAACTTTTCAAGATATTTAGATAATTGACTATTCATAAAAACCATTTTAAAAAGCAGAAATAGAGGATGGTCATTCCCTGTCTGGGATACCAACATCCATTAGTGATGAGTTGGCTGTAGGACATTTAAAACCTAGACTGAAAACTATTGTGAGCAAGTTTTAGTTTCATTGCCTTCTATGATTCTTTAGCATAACTATTCATGTCTATTTATACTCTTGAACATGTCCTGGAATAACTTTGCCACTATACTACAACATCCCTATTGTAAATACTTTTCAGCAGGAACAAGAGAAGCCAGTTTCTCAGCCAATAAACCAGACTTCAGCAGGAAGTGATCTCAGTAGGCATATCCTTCATTTCTGGAGTTATTTGCTTGAGCCAAAAGTCAAATGAGGACACATCTAAGCACACAAACTAGTGTAAAGAAAATGTGCTAAAATTAAGGGGAAATCAGTCAACAGATGACATATAAAGTACATTAGGCTCTCTTTCTTTTTTCAACAATACACACTTCTGCAATTCAAATAGCAATATTTTCTAATTCACATATTGAAATGATAAAGCACCATTTACCTCTAAAAGTCTTCCAGATATTCTACTGTGATCTAAACACATATGTGGACTAAGGGTTGTGTTAAAAAAAAAGTCTATCTTCAGACGAAGGTTGGAAAATCTTATACAATAGTATGAAGCACAGTATCATACACACTGAATTCCTGCCAGGATGGAAAGGTCTTTCCTTTGCCTGTTCGTTATGCTTGAGACAGTATTCAACAAAGACATTAGACAGTGATGACTGGAAACCTCACAACACATAAATATCTTACTGATTTGTGACTGCTTCTTTTGCTTTTCTGCTAAGATTTGATGACAGTTTATGAATCAGGGCTTCATAAGTATCCGACAGTTTTTAAGGTATTTTTTTTTTTAAATACCATGATTACAATTATTTTTCATATCTACTTATTTAGTAGTTACAATGGAAAGATACTTCAAATACTGTAATTTATAGTTTGTGGTTTCTATCCCTCACTTTGGAGCCCTGTATTTCCTGTACATTATTCACCTTATAATACATTATTTTCTATCTCTTTGATTTTTTTTCTGCTGTGTATAATACTGGAAATGATCACAAAAGCTCTTGACAACCTCTGTGAGACTTACTGACATTATTATTTCCACATCTCAGGGACAAGAGTACTATTGTTAAGAGTCCAATATATGCTTAAGCAAAATGTTTATCTTCATCTAGCTTTCACCTAGTCCTTTACCATAATCTCCTTGTCATTTCTACTCTTCCTTTAGCTTTTCACAACTGTTGATTCCACACATTGGTGTGTCCTCCCTTTCTAGGCAGCAATATAGGAAACAAAGGACAATTTCATATCTATTTTCCAATAGGACAACAGTTCCTGACAGCTGAAAGAGGCAACTTTAAGGAAAATTCTGCTCACACTTTCCAGTCCTGGATTTTAACATGCCCAGTTCCAATGAAATCTTCAGGTAGCTTCTGAACACCAGTAGTCTCTGCTGTGAATGTGGCTCTAATGAGACACTTGAAATTTAAGAAAGTTCACGATTTGGCCAAATATCCATGGGTGTCACGTTAAGTGTATTTCTGACATGAGAATGACCTCACTGTTCTTTTTGACAGAAAATATCACTCAGTGCAATACTTACTGACATTGGCAATTAGATGTGGTTTTCCCATCCTGAAAAAGCCTGAGACAAATCACATTTTTGATTGAAACTTCTTTCCCCTTCCATCACCAGTGTAATTATATAGAAGGCAACATTTTAGTTCAAACTGTTAGTTTGGCAAACTCACAAGCAAATGAAATGCTAAGAGTTGGAATTATTGGACAACTTTATATGGCTTCTGTGTGCATTCTCCATAAGTGACTAAAACAAAAAAACTAGAAAAATCACAAAAAGCACAAGAAAAAACAGAGTTTGATAATTGTGAAGGAAATGAGTCAGAAGAGAGTGAAGAAATTAATAAATACCTTTTACTAAAGTCTTTAAAGAGAATCAAATTCGCAGTTGAAACATTTTTATTTCAAATTCAATTTTCTATCTAAATTTTCCTCTATTATTAGTCTATAATACTTCACTCTTAGAGACTCTTATGAAATATGTATGTCCTTTTTTGAATACATTTCATGCTTAATAGATTAGCCATAATTGTGTTAACATATTTAATCATTAAAACTCTTAAATGAACAATGATTCATTCTAAATAATAACCTATTTATAGCTAACTTTCCAAAACTTCTAAGGAATAGGACAGGAAAAGAACAAAAATGTATTGTACAAATTTTCAATAAAACTTTTTTTTTATATATATTTAAGGAGCAGAGAACGATTTATAAAAAATCAGCAAAGACTGGCAGAGTGTATCAAAACACTGAATTGTCACATCAGCACTTGTTTCCTGCTGAGGAATACCCACTTCTTGAGTATTAAGTTTTATGCAAATGAATTTCTTCTGACTTCTATTAATTTAATCCAAGTTGTTACTGATGATGAAACAATATGTTAAACTATTTGTTCCCCCAGAACTTCTGATCCAAAACCTTTTAAGGGTTACCCAAATGTCATAGGAATCTATTGCAAACAGAAACCAAAAGGGTATTTTTATCCCTCATGCAATAATTCCAATAGCTTTTTTTACACACAATCTACATTGAACAACTGTGCACAGCAGAAGTGAAAAATCTGTTAATTTATTATATGAATCCAATAAAATTATTTCCTCTTGGCATTTAGTTCCAGTGATTAGAATTAAGTAGCAAAAATGGGAAGGGAGTAGGGGAAGTGGAAAAATGGTTTTCAGAAAGCAAAACATAATTATTTGAGATTTTCTGGAAGACTAAAAAAAAATAAAGATAAACAAAAGAAAACAAAGCAAATGCTTGTGCAATCCTTCTTATTATTAAAATGGCTCTTCATGAAAATTTAATTATGCCATCTTTTTTGCCCCTTCAAGGGCTTAAGGCTTGACTACACTGTAAATTAAGACATTTTTACAATATCAGGAGTCATAGCTGTACTAGTTTAAGCTGCTTAGTACAGATAGCAACAGGAATGAAGATGAGACATTTGTTTCAGAAAAGTCTATATAAAACTGCCTAGAGCCCTAAGAAACCATTCATGTTTTTTTCTTTTGCTGAAGTTTGTGGCTTTTATTATTACTAAGTAAATCAAAACCAACACAGATATCATACTTTTTTATTCACTGAACAGATGTACAAAAGCAGGAGCACAAAACCTGTCCCTGAGTATAACAATTCATTTCAGCTATAGTGCTTCCATCTATCTCCCCTCCTTCCCAAAGGCTCACCAGATACCAACCAGGAGCAACAGCAGATTTAATGGTCTAGCTCTGGCAAGCTGCTTTCTAATGCCATTTTTTGTGGGAAACTATGGTCTCCATTCCAGCACACAACCACATTGCAAGCGTAACTCTCACATGGCATTTAGCAGTTCCAGCGGTCCCAAAGGACCCAAGAGACCAACAGGCTGAAGAAAGATGGTGTCCAAAACCAAGCTGCTATTCCCAGAGTAATTAATCTTTCACAGTGCTATTTCCTTTTCGGTGATTAAAGTTCTGTTGAGAAAGAAAGTGGTCAGGAAAAACCTCAAAACACTGTTCAAGTAGCAGCAGGCCACCTCTGGCTACTCTTTTTTACGGAAGTTGTACAAATGGAAAGATGCGTTGCCTTCACATAAATATCTGCACATGTATGGGCAGTAGATCAAAGTCCAATGTTTCCATATATGGCACACCCAGTCATGAGGAAAAAAAAGTATCATGATAGTCTTCAGAAACCTCCACTGGAGTTAAGGAGGCCTACTCTGGCAAGAGAGTTAGCCTACTGTGCTCTGTCTACCCAGAGATTGTTGCTTTGAAGAGTTTGAAGGCTGTTCATAGAGCATGACATTTCGGAAGGAAATCAAGGCTTCACTTAGCTGTTGCTATATATAACGATATATTTTCAATTCACAGTATATATACTCATTATTTTCATTAAGTAAAAACATATCCATTCAGAAATCTGTTTGCACAATTTTAAATTTTCCTATCAACTTAAGATGTAACAAAAGTCTGTCTTCACTAAGCTATTACGTACTAAAAGCTACCTTTCTACAGACAGTAACTCGCTAAACACTTGAGGAATTATTTAGTACACAAATAAAACATATACCCGTGCAGAAAAGGATATTGGAGAGGAATACAAGATTAGAATCTGGAAGAAATCAGTAATCTGAACTAACTAAAATCTAAATACATAAGTGTAAGAAAATGTAAGAAACAAAAATCAAACAGCTCAAAAAATTAATTCTTAAAAATTAGATTTATGGTAACTAAATAAAAATTAAGGAGAAAAAAAGGAAAACAAACAAACAAATAAACAAATTGTAAATTTGGAAATGCATAAGATATACCTTAAAGTTTAAGCATACATATGGGATAAACTTTATGGAAATAAAATAAACAAAGACCAAGGGTATGGATGAGACCCTTGCAGAAGAATGCCCTTTAATTCTTCTCCAAAGAATTTTGGGTAGCGGATACTAACACTCAGATCTTAGAATGAGGTCATACGTTTCTATCCAAGCAACTAGTCTTTCTGCAGATTTAGCTGGAATATCAGAGCACTGTCTATGCAAAGGTTTACATTTGCTCTAAATTAGACGTGGCACCACTAAGAATCATGACACGTTTGTAACCAGCAATAAATTTATAGCAGTCATAGAGTCTCTCCCCAGTTGCACTTGTAAATATTTCCTTTGGCAGTAGACTTTGAAAGGCGCCATACTCAGTATTCAAGATGACGATGAAGTCATATCATACAGACAAATATCATAGGAGAAAAAGTGAATATATCATTGTTCCTGTAAAAATAAACAAATAAATAAATAATTTCACAAATATATGCAAAGCAGATTGCATCTAAAAAAGGAAATATTTACATGAATCTTGCAGACAAAGAATGAAATTTAAACCTTTAAGAGCAACATTGTCATCAAGATTAATGGCTTTCCCAGATAAAGATCTAATTTTTAGAAAAAAACAGGTCACTCATTGTTTGGATGGAAACTAGTTGTTACTCATTATTGTGCTGGTTATGACTCAAAGAAGAAAAAACTTTCCCCAGACAAAATTCAATGATATGGGTGGAGCCCTCCTTTGAATTTTTGGTTTGTTTGAACTCAGTACTCAAAGTTAAACTTGGGGAATATGAATCCACATGAAATGAAAGCATTATTGTGGACCTCTTTTGAACAAATTTACTAAGATTACACAGTTTTTTCTATAAAGCCCCAAACAGAAAACTATTTCAAAAAATGTCCAAAATTCAGAATAAAGATGAGACATCTGTAATAAAATTTATGGAATGCTCAAAATTAATTCCATAAGTCAGAGAATACTATAATCCAATAAGAGGTATTAATTTGCTGCACTCTAAAACACATGTCACTGGCATCTCACAATCCACTTACGGCATAAGAAGAAATACTTTACTGAGCTGGGACTGAAGCTAAGTAAAAATCTAGCATTAGAAAGATATTTTGGAAGTTTAAAACATTGTCCAGGTGAAACTGATAGCTATGTCCAAGCAATCCTACACCATAGAATTCAAAAATGCAGCCCTTGCAATTCTTTCATGAACCTGAGTGCATATTAGTAAATCGCTCACACTGTGTTTTATAGCAATAATATAATCTTAAACCCACCTGAAGTGTATGAAAGGTACATGAGTTAACTTTTAGTTAACTTAATACTTAACTTTTAGTTAACACGATTAACTTTTAGCTAAGTTTTTCATTGAACTTTGGTTCAACACATGAAACATTCTCAAAGTGTCAGAACTGGCTTCCCTATGGGGAAAATGAACAAGAGGGTTCAAATTTGCCCATCTGGCCCTTGGAGCTCTCATGGGCATTCTAAGGACCAGGTGAGCGTTAAGGATTTCTAAGTGCAGTTGTGGAAATTATGTCACCAGCACAAGCTGGCTTGTTCCACGTGGCTGGCTCTGTTCAGTCATATGAGTTACTAATGTCACTTTAATATACTTGGTTTCATGCATTAGGCCTAGACTTTTTTTTTAATCCAGTAGGGAAAAGCCTTTAATTGCAACAATCAATATTTTTTCCTAATCACTTCAAGCAATAGGTTCTGAGGACTTTTTGACTAAGTCTACATAAAGCTAACCTTTCTGTTCCTTATCAGATGCCTTGAATTACTGAATGCAGCATGTAAATGACTTGAATTATTCTATGAATATGTTTAAATACCACTAGTGGTACACAAGTAACAGGACACATTCTGTGCCTGGAGCAAGCATCTCAAGAAGTTTCAGAATGCAACTGCTCTATGTCTTCCCTTGATGATGTTAAACATAACCATTTGTCAGAGAAGTGAAAATGTACATCAAACCATTGCCAATTTGGGAAGGTAAGTTGGAAGCAAATAACTTTCAGACTTCTAGGTTTCAATGTGAAAAGATATGTGCAAGTAAAAGTAGATGCCAATAAATATGGATCTTCATAGGTCAAAGGTAATCTCCAGTTCAGGAAAATTCCTAAAAAGCAGTGGATTTGGGAGATTTTTAAGACCGAGCAGCACAGTTGTGTTAGAAACATTGGATTATTTTGATTAGATAAATTGGCTTCTAAGACTGATCTTCACATGAAAAGAATGTGATTAGAAGACACCATTGATCTATAGTATTTTTCTGTCTTCATTCTTCCGTTATTTCATACAGGAAATACATATATGTATATCCTTACTTATTTTGCATCATTAATTATTTGTATATTTATATGTTTATTAACATATAGAGCTTATTTGGCTTTGACTTTCTTTAATTTCACTTAATTTTTCTCCTTCCCACTGTATCTGTCTCTTGCCTTTTGCTATTCCTTATGACTTCTGCATTTCTGAATATTTTCTTCTCTCTTCTGGATACTCATTTCATAGCTTTGTTCACCCATTATCATTGTTTTTTCCACATGCAGATACATCTGGATGTCTTCTGTTTCAGCATGTGGATCCAATACTGCACATTTCTCTTCTCTCTGTGTGAGATC
The DNA here is from genome assembly GCA_013400315.1 of Bombycilla garrulus. Taxonomy (NCBI): domain Eukaryota; kingdom Metazoa; phylum Chordata; class Aves; order Passeriformes; family Bombycillidae; genus Bombycilla; species Bombycilla garrulus. The sequence continues at coordinate 136,883 of VXBU01007728.1, read as the reverse complement.
AGAGACAGCCCCTGATGGTAGAGGAAAAAAAGGAAAAACAAAACCCAAGAATGCTCCAGGCTACTAGGCATCATTTTTTATTGTCTTTCCTCAGAAGGTGTCTATTCATTTGGGTTTCATTAAGAAAGATAGGTTCTCCTAGGCAATAATGACAGATCTTTGTTTAGGGTCTTGTGTTCTCAGAGGCAATTAAATGTAATGATCTACGTAGAGAAGCAGGTCTTCTGAGTGAACAATGATGAATATTTCGAAATTTTACTGCATTTAGGTTGCAGGTTACATTAGTCTATGGAAGCTAATTTCACCAGCATTGTCCAATGGTCAGATACATTACTCCAAAGGGAGTTGAATGTCTAAGAACAACATTTTCACAACATCCGATCTAACAGTGAGCTACAACTAGTGATCAAAATGCAAAGACATTTCTGCTCCTCCTCATCTAAACCTCACATAACTCTGTGATGGATCTATTTTTTTCTTTTTTTTTTTTTTTTTTTTGCAGCACCAGTCTCCAGATGCAGCAGGGCTCTGATCTGGGCATACTCCCAGTTGCTCCTCCTGGCAAATGGATTGTGCCACTACAGACAGCAAGGTTCAGCCACAGGCAAGATGATGAGTGACTGTGGTGTCACACCCTGATGGTTGCTGAGAGTAAAGTCATTGAGGAAGGCATTTCTAAGTTATGTAAGTAATGGCAAAAATATTTTCCGCTAAATTCATTAAATATTCCACCTTTCACCAACATAAAACTCTAGCAAGTATAAACACTGAAGATGTTACATATTACATGTATAATACTTGTTATACAGAAAAGGTGAAGGATACTTCATCAAACAATTCATAGGTGGAAAAAATAGCATATTTGTCTGAATGAAAACAGTGCAACCAATTAATTAATATATTAATTTGTAAAATAATTAATATTATTCATTTTGTTCTGCCTTAGAATATTAACAGAATCTTGAAGCTGAAATAAAAGTTGGATTATGCTTTCTTTTACTTTATTAGACTGAGTAAAGTCACCCTCTACCCTTCCCACTCCACTGTTACTCATGTTCACTTCTCAAGCTAGAAATTCTAGACACAAAACCAGATTCAATAGAGAAGAGACCTGGTATTTTCATTCAATTTTTAATAGAAAGCAATTAAAAAAGAGATAGGAAAGAAAAGCAATTTGTTATTTGGGCAGCTTGGTCCTGGTGTCCTTTTTTATTTTTCGCATTTACTTAGCACAAAAGCCTGTCAAAATATTAAAGTAACGGTCATTATTAAAAATTAAACTCCTTTAATTTGGCCAAGACCTTAGATCCCAAACTGCAAACACGTAATATTTTTATTAAAAGTAGAACATGAAATCAAGGGACGTTCAAATTTTACGAACTGAGCATGGTTATAACTGTTCCAAAGCTGTATCTAAAAGAGGTCATGAACATCACTAGATCCTCCATCCAAACATTAAACAAAACAGGAAATTAAAATACACCATTGTTAATATTTTCCAGTACAAGAACAAGTGTAAAGAAAAACAATTTCTAACAGACGATGTAAACTTTTTCCATCAAATATTTTAGGTCAAAGAGAAAAGGGGGAAAACAGAATCACCTACCATTTCTTAGCAAATGAGCCTAAGGACTTGTTACTCAGTGAATATGGCCATTACAGAGATATGATCTCTCTAAGGCTTTTTTTTTTCATTTCTTTTTAACCAGATGAGTAAGGCTAAAATATTAATGTTTTTTATTTAAAGGAATAATTTATGGTTTATTTCCTCATTCTATAACCAAAGAAGGAAAGAATAACACAGAAGCACTTCTTATAAATATTTTCTATTTGTCTTATTTATTTGTAAAGTTTCATTCTCTTCTGAAAAAGCACGTGCATTTCAATTAAACTAACATCCAGCTTAGGAAAGGTACTTCAGCTGAAATCATGTTGAAACAAGGAAACTGTAGCATCCTTGTCAAAAACAATAGAAAAAAAGGAATCTTTATTATTTGTCTACAGGATACAGTGACTGCACAGAAGCCAAGAGTCTACTAACATTGCTCAACATTGAAGTTCCCAAGAATTAATAAAAGTCTTGCACAGGTTTGGTTCTCAAAATACAATACTAAAGGTCATCTTCTTGGGTAACACCATGGTTATAAATGACAAACAACATGAACGAAGCAGAAAGTTCTTCCTCACTTGGAAAAACTTTCTGTCATATTTACATTTTGTGTTACCAAACTTTTTTCTGAATTGCAATCCAAATGCTTCTCCTTTTAAAAGCGGAGAGCACTAAAGCTTTGCTATTTATGCACTACAAGAGAGCAAGAATCACAGAAACATAAGGTGTTTTATGTTGGAAAAAACTTTTGAGATTATCGAGTCCTACCATTAACCCAGCACTGTCAAGTCCACTGCTATAGCGTATCCCTAAATGCTTTCAAATACCTCCAGGATCTGTCTGATAAGCATTTGACTCTCCACAGGTCTTATCCATTTATAGTTGCACTCAATTCTAATGTCTTCAACATGTTTGACTGCAATGGTTTCTTAACCCAGACTTTGAAAGTTTTAGTACAACTCCTTTATTATAACTTTTCCTACTGATTTCAATCAAGTTTCAGATAGCTTCTGTGTTCATAACCATATTTTTTTCTACAATATTTTACCATTATCAGCCAACTACCACAAATTAAAGGATCTAATATCAGATCAGGCATTCTAAATTAGTCAGTGCCAAAACCAGTTTGTGGTACAGAACCTTAGTCAGTTTTACCATTTGTCAAAGTATTTAATGGCTCTTAGTAAGGTCATCTACTCCATGAGGAAAAAGATGTATTCTAACAGAAATTCTTGCCAACTGTAAATACACTTCAAAGGAGGGAGGTGGGAAGATGGTTCTATTAAATTACACATAAAATTAGAACATAAACATATTTTAAAGATTTTAAATATTTTTTTTGTTTTTAATAAGCAGTGACATTTCTACCCATGACCTTAATCAGTGTGTAGGAGAAGCTGGGGGTTGGGCAAGGGACAAGTGGGTTAAAGCAGAAGATCAACATTAACTTTACATAATCCAGGGACAATGGCTGAAGTCAATGTAAATCACCATTTTTTCCTTATTATTCCTCTCAAAGTGATGAACTTCCCATAGCACCAAAGACCAGTGAAAGTGTGTAATCTTCCCACAACCTAAACACCACAGGAGTTCTGTCTTGGCTCTTAATGAAGGCTTTCTTCCTTTAATTTCAAAACTAACAGCACTTTTCACGGTGCCATAGCTGAAAATTTTCACAATTTTCAGACTTGCAAGCAATAACATAGTATGAAACAGCTGATAAACGGGAAAAAAAACAACCAACCAACCAAAAAAATAAACAAAAAACTAAACGGACAGCAGCTTCCTAAAGTTAGTAATCTACACATATTTTTAACAGATAATCAGACAAATGAATGATGCATGTGTTAAAAATCACCCCAGGCAACTATAAATGATGTACTTGTCCTGGATACAGTAACAAATTCTTTAACTTTACATTACCGTAAATCAACCTCTTCTAACCCTATAGAGTAGTCATGTGCTATCACACAATACATTACACAGTTCAGTTTGCGATAGAATAATTGGTCTGAATAACCATTCATGCATTGAAACACAAGAGAAAAAAGAATCCAAATTCACTTAATGAGTGCATCAATAGGTGCTGCATATCATAACTTAACCCTTCACTCCTCAATATACCTGCCACTTATTTGAAAGAATTGGGCAGAGAAGAAGTGCAAGTTGTCTTAAGGAATTTATTTAAAGAGTTTGAATACAGCCACATTCATGCCAAAAGTTAGGAAAAAGAATACACTTCCAATAACTGCTGGATAAAGAGGATGCTGTTGGAGCACTGTGAGATCAGCAGCAAGAACATCTGCACCTGCCGTAGGTAGACCCAGGGTTCAGTGCAACCCTCCCACAACCTCTTTGGTCAGTTTAAAGTCTCACTTACATGCAATGGCTTCTTTATAAACCACAAACAGTCAGTTTTGCCCTGTCTGAAAAACAGGATTTCTGGCATCTGCTGGGCAACGCTGTCTGAAAGAGCCCTTTCTGCAGGCCAGATCACCAGTTCCATTCACCAGTTCTGTAAAATCTGGGTATTTCCTAATCCTTGTATGCCCCAACCTTTCATTTCATTTCAACCCAACCACATTCCAGATGGAATTTGTCTGTGCTAGAGTCAAAACCAAACTGTGGTTTTCAAACTAACAGAGAAAAGAAATCTATATTAAAAATGACTTTTGCTTAGGGGTTTTTAAAAATAACAATTCGGGGTGAGAGTTAAGAAATATGAGGAAGGCATTCTATAGCTAAATGGATGTTAATATAGTTATTTATTTCTGAAACCAGTTAGGCTGATGAAAAATGAGTCTGAGAGGTAGTGATGAACATCAGCTTTTGGCTTCATTGCATGATAAAGGTTCACATGGGCAAAGGAACAAGGTACTGGAAGTCTCTAAACAGTAGATCAGAAAAGGAGGTCAGAGAGACTGGGTGAAAGGTAAAGGAGTTTGACAGGTTAATTTATAGTGAGGACAACTTGCACTGGAACATGGGCAGTACAGCTGTAGAATCCTACAAGAACAATATTTACTTTAGCCTCTGTAGGTGACACAATGCTGAGCAATGTTAGATCACTACTGTGTGCTCTTTCTGAAGATGTCACCTAGGTAACTTCATCACAGGAACCTCAGAACAAAGTGCCATAGAAAATAATGTCAGGTTAGTTTATATAATACACATAACAATGAATGTCTGTTAAGCAGACAGATAGAAAAGTCTGCTGATTGTCACAGCCCTCTCTTCATGCTCGAACATCCCCTGCACACATAAAAGTTTTCACAAACTGTTACAATACTAATTCTGGAAGGATTTTAACCTTAGAAAATTGTGGAATGTTCAAACAAACAAAGGAGCAAACAAATGAACAAATCACAAGCCTTTTTCACATAGCTCAGACACATAAAAAAGCCAACAATCTGATATTTTCTGGAAGTAAAAAATCAGATATGTGTCATGTTTCATGGAGATTCTGCATCCAGGTACGTGTTATTACCTACATAACAAGAATATTAACACATAGAGCTGAGCTCAGAGCATATTGGCATTTTAGGTACTATGTCGATCTCTTTGGTCATGCCAGGAAATTGACTAGGAAATTAAGAAAACAGAATGAAAAAAATCATATTAATAATCTTTTACTAGAATTCTACATTCTGTATGAGAAAAAGATCCTGAAAGCAGTTAATCGACAATGATATAGGCTCTCAGAAATCAAGGAAGGTATGAAGCCAATAATGGACAAACGGAAAATAACGACTTAGCTGTGTAAATTATTGAGATCCTTTTAGTGAGTCAGATGAACAATCAATGGTATACTACAGAAAGACTCTGCAGTAATACATATGACTGCTTAAAGATCAGTGAAAAAGAGCAAAGCAAAAGCAGGTCAAAGCAATTATGAGAATTATGTCTCTGCTGTCACATACTGCAATATCATCTACACTCAGGATTTTTTTAAAAGGTACCAGAATCCTAAGGACATTATGCTGAGAGAATTGTTTACATGTTACAGTGGCATTTAAGTGATTATGCCTATTTGACAGATTGTGCCTATTGAAATCTACAAAAGCTAATGTAAAGCTGTAAATCTAATATATTTTGTGAATATATATCCTGAAAATATAACACAAGTGAGGAATGATAACTACTTTGATAGAAGCAATTCTCTAAAACTTCCTGAAATAAAAGATTCCTGCTGTTTGGTTCCTTGAGGGGACAACCACTGCCCACTGCTTCACTGTACTTCTCTGGAGTGGGATAACAAATGTGATCACTTTGGTCCACAGAAGTCTACAGAGCCTGGCTTACAAATAGCCCTCAAGCTTCAGAAAATGATTCCCTTTTGTGTTGATTTTGATGAACACCCTCACCTGTGTATAATTTTTAGTATATTTTTTCTCTTTCCATGATAATTATAAATGGCTGTAAAGGTGTGTGGGTGTTCTTTGATGTACTCTGTCACTACACTATTCTTTTTGACTTATTACTACACTTACTACCATTTTTCACACATTGAATGAATCCTGATAGAAAACAAGACATGTTAAAAGGCACATACAACCAACCATAACTGGAAACAGCACTTTCTTGAGCTTTATATTGCTATCCCTGGGCACAGAGAACATGTTTCTAGGATAGGGATAAAGGCTAAAATATTGACACCGTGAAGAAATACTTTCTGCTTATTTCTGTCTTTACAATTTAAAATGGTTTTCTTTTACACTATTACATCAGCTTTGTGTAATTTCTTTTGCATTAAATAAAAGCAGAGACAGAGCAGATAAGATTATTCAGGAAAATATCAGGCATAGGATAGATTTAAACTTTGCCTTTGAATTAGGGATCACCTCTATATTTTCTTATACAGAATTTTACACTGAGGTAGATAACTCATATCTCCATGCACTTTTATGGGCCAGGTGGTAGTTGATATCTCAGTACCTTTTTATTGCAATACCTCTTTATTTATACCTAAAGACATGTGAATTCTACAGCCGCTACCTATTCTGCAAAGGATAAACAGCAAATAGTGAGATTGAAGACCTATTATTAAAGATACTCAAATAATCATTAAAAAACATTAGCACTCAAAATCATAAAATATTCGACAGCTTCGAAAATCAAACCTATTGGAATGAGAAGGCATCTGAATTAAGGCAGATATAACTGTGGGTAGCCAAATCATTAGCATTCCCAGATTTCTCCCTTTGCTTGTCCCAAATGATTCTCAATGTTCCACTTTTACTCACATATTTTCTTCAGCTGCAAGTTGATTATGATCCTACCAGTAAAATCTGCTTATGTCTTGAATTAATAAACACTCATCATTTCTGAAGGCAAAATCTTGATCTGTCCAGCTGCTGCCTTTCTTCTTCAATATGCTACTTTTCATTTACAACTGGTCATCCTGCTAAATCTGTTGATGACAGTTCACTCAACAGAGAGAAAAACTGGTGTTGTAATCATGTGCAATATATGAGTGGTAATGCATTTCAGAGGGTAAGACAGGATAAGCAGCTTCCTGGCAAAATAACATTTCTATTAAAGCTTGCCACCACTTAAAATGAGAAGAAAATTTAGATATAAAATGTAGTATCTTAAGACTCCTTTACAATGAATTATGCATTATCACAGTTTGAGAATTTATGTTAATTATATTTATATTGAGAAGAAAATTTGTATCAGCAGAAGCTTAGTCCCAGTGATTTTGCAAAACTTTAATATTCTAAAAATACTCTCCAGTGTTATAAATATTGGCTACAAAAGCTTTCAGGTTTTCTTTCAATTGTTTTTTTGCTTGGTTGTTGCCCTTCTTCTATGTCTATTTTAGCAGTTTCTCACCTGTGAAACTTCAAGATGTTTGTTCAGTGGTGTACCCAAAATACTGATTTTTCTGACACTGAAAAACTCTTACTTATGTCATTCCACAGTATGACATCAGTTTATGTTGTTCTTGGGCCTATTCTGTCATGTATGTGGGTATGCAGAACTAGCAACAATAAGATGATTTAAGCAATGATAATGTAAATCTTGCTGTGTTACAGTAAATGAATATTTTTTTATGCTTATTGATGTATCTTTTCTCAATGTAACCTTTACCCTTAAAAAACAAAAATAGCTCATCCATAACCACAGAAGACAAGCTAAACTTTCCCACTGAGAGAGAGTTTTCAGGACAGCATGCAAAGAATGTACCATATATTCCAAGAATTCATTCCCTTGCCTCTGCTATTTTAAGTGCACCTTAGGAAGCTATAATAATTACTGTGCTCATCAGCTGTAGTAATTGTAGGGAAGAATGTTCATATCAAACAGAGTTCGCATTGCTATGGCAACACAGCCAGTAATAACAGTGTGGACCATTTTAGAACGGGGATCCCCAGTCAGAGATCTGAAGCACTTGCAGGTGCAAAAGATTTTTCCATGTGCTAGAAGTCCTCTTCTAACAGCAAAAAAAGACAATAATTTGGGGGGGAAAGAAACAAACACAAATCAAAATCAATGAAACACCAAAGCCTGCAGCCTGTGAGGGCCTATTCTAACACTGCACTGCTTTGCTGTTAGAACATCACTGCTGCAATCAGAATAATTGACAAATAAAATAGCCTGTAACTGATAAAAATGCCTCTTTCCACCTTTCTGGCAGTGTACTGTAGCCTAAAAGAAGGTTTAAATTATAATGGGATGTGGGTGCTAAATTTAATCACATTCACACCCCCTTTAAGGATCCTTCATGTTACAAGAGCTACAAAAGACACTTATCTACTTGTAGAAATTATTCCAAAATAAGTCAGAGTGCCACTTTTAAAGTGGCTACTCTGAAGTAGATCCTTATGCGGGAACTCTTATTCTGCAGAATATTTCCTTTGTTCTTCTTTCAAATTTACCTTAATCCACTTGAGATAACCAGAAAAAAGTCTCTTTGCGAGCTATTCCAGTCAATTTCCCAGTGCAGCTTTTTACTGTAAGTGCAATCAAACATAGTGACTGGAAGCACTGGTTTTAATGGTCTATTTTAATGCTAGGACTTTCAGGAATAATGAAAATTTGCATTATGAGAAATAGCATAGAAATAGCAAAAGTCAGTTTTCAGAAACAGGCAGGCATTTGTTGCTCATTGAGAATGAAGTCCACAGTATGACTTCATTTTGAAAGAGTTCTCCCTTGATGCAAATTTTCTATCCTGGATATTTTTACAGAGTATCAAAAGTGTGGTTATATATTGGGATCCTTTCACTGCAGCCCATTAACAAGGTTCCAGCCTTGCCTGCACCCAGTCTTCGCCTCTTGTCCTACAGCTACTGTTTCCTCAGTCATAATGATCTGGCAATTTGTACAGGCACACTCTGTAACAGTTTGATTAAATATCCACATATTCCAGTTAGTCTCGTTTTTGACTTTAGTGGATTATTTTAATGGTCTGGTTTTGCTCACAACCCAAAAAAAAACTGGCTGAATTTTTAAAACAAGGTAACACGTAACCTTGGCCAAGATGGATTTGTTAAGACCATGGGAACTAACTACTGTTGATAGGATCCTTCTCAGTTTTCCCCAGGGAAAACTTTACTGTTAGTGAGAAGCCAGTTACAAATATAAACAAAAAAAATGTATCCAACAGATTGAGACTCAAAAACTTTGCCTTTTATGTTTGCACCTAAACGCCATTCTGTCATTCTGTCACCCCAAACTAAACAAGGAAAGTGATCACAGTGCCCTTAGGAAATGGGCACAAACCCAAAGTATTGCAAAGGCAGCCCGCTTTCTC
>VXBU01007728.1:67122-127503 GCA_013400315.1 Bombycilla garrulus | reverse complement strand
TTTTTAATTTGAAGTTTCAGTTAATCCAAATTTTGTGAACATGAAGTTAGGGCCAAAAGCACTCGGGGCATTTTGGATATGAGCTGCACTGCTGACTGTTCACACCAGCAGAGCTCTGGGAAAGCCCCAGCCCCAGCAGAGCTTCTGAACAGTATTTTAGAGCTGTAGGCTTCACTCAGAAACCTGCAACAGCACAAAGCTTTCTTCTCATATTGCAATTTACAAACAAGTGGGATTTTTACTGACTGCTTTTCTGTAGACATATCTTATTATACATGCCATGGACCACAGGAAATTAGCCGTATTTCCATGTTGCCTGCATTCTGACAATATTATGGATAAGGACAGTTTTATAGATGAGGACAAGAGGAATAACCCCACACTGAATTCACAATATGTGAATTCAGGTCACATTTAGTTCTAGTTCTTGGTAAATTACCTCAGAATGAGAACTGGATGTTAATGCTTGATTGTATCGAATATTTGGCTTGCAAGGGTATTGTGTCAGATTCTCACCCATGTATCTCTATATTCTGATGATTTAAAGAAATGTGGATTTCTTTCCAGGGCAGATTTCCTAGGACAGAGTTCCTAGCGGAAGAGTAGAATTGGCCGTAGCTATACCAGAGAAACATATAAACATACCCGAGCATTTCAGCAGATTGAGTCTTCTGGGAAAGGTGTATAGCTAGACCTGTTGTAAATCTTTTGTCCTTGAGAAATTAATATAATAAAAAGTCCAAAGCAGTCAGTAAAATCCTTGGATCTGCGGTGAAGCTGATCCAGAAATGGTCTTGATCACCATAAGGAATGAAAAATCTGCAAACAGACCTCTTTTAGGTCCAACCAACCAGAAGACAAAGATCATACCATCAGGTCACATCATCAGGTTCACCTCATTCAAGATAATTGAAGGTTCTTCCAAAGCCTTCAGGATTTTAATTAAAGAGAAAAAATAATCTTATTCTAGTATACTAGGTTACTTTAGCTATGGAAAGGTAGTTGCTATTCTGGTATTGACCGAGTTCCCAAAATAAATTTTTAAGTTTCGCTTTTGCTTCACATTATTCTTTAAACTGAACATAAGAAAGACATACAGATGATTGTATTGAGTCTCAGTCTAAGCAAGAAAAAGAACTATTAGAAACAAGAGGGATTCACAGAGGCTATAATATGTCACTTTTACCTTCCTTTCAGGCAGAAAATAAACAGATCTCTCTGTATTTATGCCTACATTCTCAAATTAGGAGTAATATAAACTGAATCATAAGCACATTGTAGGCCTTGAAAAGCTAAATTGAACACTGAACATTTGTATTTTTTTTTATTACTGATTATTTAACCCTGCTTATCGCTCATAAAAATAATTTATAACTGTTCTTCCATTAATATAAAATAATGTACTTTTTATTAATATAAGATTTAAACACATTCTTCAAGCAATCAAGAGAGTATTTTTCTTTCTCCCTTCCTTTATTTTTTTTCAAACCCCAAAAAAGATTTTTAAGATTTTATTGGCTTAGAAGCTACTAACTAACAGGTCGATATGATTTAATGTAGAAAAAGCTTTGCCTCCCATCAAAGCCTATTTTATTCAGGCTGAATGATTTAACATTTTACTTCTAAATTCCTGATAGCATGGATAGCCACCCATGTGTCCCTGTACACCCTTTTATATCATTACTAATGCGGTGCTGTGGACTGGAGATGCTGTTCTTGAAGTTAAGACCTGCACATTTCAGGTCAGTAATTTGAGTTTTTTCTAGGTTTTCTATTTCTTGCTCCAACGCTATATTACTAGATAGAATTACTCAAGTTTCCACTGTCAGGAATGGAAGCAATTTGTTTTTGTTTGTTTGTTTGGTTGGTTGGTTTTTTTGGGGTTTCTTTTGTTTGCTTTCTCTTCATTCCTTCATTCAGAAAAACTTTTTTCTACAAGTATGACTTTATGAAAGAATTTTCTTTGTCTGCTTACATGCTTCTGAGAAAAATTTTGCCTACATGTTCAAAACTTGAGCAAGTAAAAATCATGCCACCAGAGAATGCAAAATACAAATTTTAATACTTTTTATTTGTTTTTCCCCATGCAGCTTTAAATAATTAATCTTATTTTTCATTTTTAGAGAAAAAAAACTCCTCAGTAGTGTTCATTGTTCATGTTTTCCTTGCCCTTCTGTTCACACTTTGTCTGAGCAGGTTATAAAAAAAATATATAGGTTTCATAGCTATGTTGGTCTCTAATAATTCATTAAATTGTCTGCTTAATTGAGTCTCTTTTTTTCTCAGAATGTGTGGGAATGAAGAATGTGAAACCACAAAAATGTCATTCAAATAGGCTGATACAGGTAAGCATAAGAAGACAAACAGACAAGGGTACATCACATCAGATATTTAATTACGAAAAATAAAGATGAAGTCAAAATTATTTTAAAAAACATATATCAGGGAGCAGAAATACATACAATAAGAATTACTGAAGACATCAGTAGGTGTAAGCATGTTACATAAGTGTTAGTCTATAGTGTCTGTGCAGGTCTTTAACTGTGATTAGCAATTTCCAGGAAATGTCTCCTCACCCTCCAGGAGCTGGTGGCTTATTCTCTCCTGATGTAACACTGAGTGGCCTCGTTAGCCACATAGGAGAGTAGCCCAGGCCAGGCCTGTGCCCACTTTATCCGAGAATCTGTCACCTCTTACGTTCTCCAGGCTTAGTTCCGTGGTTGCTGGGAACAATTGCACCTGTGAGCAGAGGCTGTGACCCTGAATTACTGTGCAGTTGCAAAACCACGAGCACACATTGCTTCAAAGGGGACATGGACATCCATGAGTCCTTTCCCTGGAGTCAACAGAGGGCAAACATTTAAAATGACCATCACAGGCATCATTACACCCTCTAGGGTGTGACCAGCACACCTCTGGCAGGGCTGACAAATCCTGGAACAAAAAAGAAGCATGGAAGCATACTGTTTGATGATGAAATCCTAACTGTGTGCAAGGCAATTGTCTGAATTCAACTGATTCAGAGGTGGAATATTACCCCTTATTATTAATCAGTATAATTTTAATATGAATACATAGGTGTGTAAATGTGTACATATACACATGCATTTTCATTGTGTACCTGAAGCTATATTTTGCATTCACCAAGAATGCTTTATAATTTAAGTGTTTTCATATTTTAAGTTCTTTCTTTCAGAAATATTTTCTATCATTGTGCAGTAAATCACAAAATTGGAAAAGGAGGCAGAGTTGGCTATCTTTGAAGGATATAAACTTTATTTGATGCTTTATAGAATAAATTTTTGGCAGTTTTTAAAGCTTGCTGTACTTAAAATGGGCAAATATAAAAAATTTAATCTAACCATATTCTTACTTTAGGCGCTATATGGTAGTTAGAATATTTTACTCTTTATTTCAATGCCAATGCCTAATTAGGAGATCCATATTTATTGAATGGAAAAAAATCCAGTGCAAATACCTTTTTTAATTATTGTAGTATTTACAGACATAATATAGATAATAAAGTCAAACATAAAAATTAATAAGGCTATAAAATGAACCAAGCCTATTTTATACACGTGGAAATAGAAATTTATTTACAAAATTAGCAAGCATAACTGATGAGAAGAATATCTGCATTAAAGGTTGATTTAATTTTACTTTTGTTCTATTAATTTAAGATTTTACCCCTTAATCATGTCATTGGTCTGGGCACAGTACTTTAGAGTGCTTTGTGACATGCATGTGACATGCTTTGGTTATAATCCCATATCTAACTGGTGGCCTTGGACAAGTGATTCCTGAACTTGTTTTTTTTCAGAGTCAGTAGTATGTAGGGGAAGTAGAGTCTTTGTCTGTTTAGAGGCTTCTTGACTAGTAAAATGGAAATGCTTGTCTTTATCTGTTATGTAAAGATCCTACAGGGATTTGGCAGCTAATATGTGCAAACTGCTACTTGTGAATACTAAAAGCAGATATGTGCTATTTATTTGGTTTTTGCAGTTATAGAAATTACTTTATTTATTAAAAGGGAGCTAGAAAACATTCTGTGGTGTTTTTAGAAATGAGGCCTTCTCATGTTCTAGAATCATGTTATGATGGTTGGTCAAAGCAGATGGTTTGAAAACTGCAAGATAGTATATGCACTAATAAATATGCTATGCATGATGCAATTTAAGCTGGGTTTTTCTAATCACATCTCAATTTATAACAATTTTTAAAGCAGAGAGCACAAGAGACTTCATAACTGAAGGAAGTATTAGCAACTAGTAATTATGAACAAAAATAATAAGTGCCTTTTTCTCAGTTATGGATCAAGATGGGAAACAATCATTAATTTCTACGGTTTTGGAAGAACAGTTTCTGATAAGTCACATATCTATTGTGCAGTCAAGCTAAAGGAAACAGATCCAAGTTTCGAGAATTTGTTTCATCTTGCAGCTGGAACATTTATAAATATTACTGTGCCATTTTCTCACTGTAGCTCCCCAGTCAGAGGCTGTCAAGTTCACAGCTAATGCACATGAACAGTAATTCACCTGCATCAGTCCACATGATTCTTCCAAACTACTTTAACTTTAGATACGTGACATTACACTGCGTGGGATAAAAGCCTTCATAGTCTTGGTTAGCTGTGGTGATTTTAATGGCAAAGAAGTGGAACAAAGAGCTTGACTGTGACTGGTTAAACTTCTGCAAAGGATTGATAACTGATTGCATTCCAAAGTCTTACATCTACAAGCAACTACAAGCACACCTCAAAGAGGGTGAAAATAACTATTTCTGAAAAAAAAAAAAAGTATTTGTAAATCTCCACTAAAAGTGATGATTCTAAGGAAGAGCAAGAAAATATCCCAATCAGACTGTGGCTTTGATAATCTTATGGGTTTCACAGACATTTGAATTATCTGACTGACGACAGTGAGATCCCTCAAAAGAAGAGATACTTCTGGACCAAGTTGCTTTTGACAATGGAAGAAGAAGAAGGAGAGAGAACAGATCTGGTGAAAGAACCACCAAAGGACACTTGTTCTTGCTGCTCTTCCTCCTGCAATTGTGGCCTGGGAATCATGGCTGGTTTGCTGCTGCTGCTGACTCCCAGATTTGGTCTTAAGTCTTAGAATCATTATTTTGCATATTGCAAAATGATGGCAACTATTTATCAAACCTGCTGTCTCCAAATTTTGAAAACTTGGGAAGAAATAAAAACATTCAGCTAAAATGAATCACTTAGAAGTTATCAATATTTGGGGGTGATGAAAAATTTATAAATTACTCTTGAACTTAGATAAATTGTCAATGTTCTGAAATTATTACACACTGAAAATTTGTATACTGTTTCTCTATTGAGCAGATAGATTAACAGAGTTTGTATAAATTAAGCAGGCAATCAAATATATTACTATAGCTATTCCTGTATATTTACCTTGATCTGGAAAGTGATGTATGAGTAGTTATTTGTTATTAACAATAGACAAAGGTATAAAAAATAATATCTCTTTGTGTACCTGTTAGACATTAATGTTTTGGTCTTGGGAAATGTTTTTATTTTCACAGGGAAGATTCCATCAGCCCATTTGAAATATCTTCTGGAAACAGAATTCAACAAAAAAAAGTAATATAGTTCAGGATTGAGTGGATGGCTCTGCCGGGCTCAGTGTGTGGCACAAGCCACAGGTGACCCAGGGAGGCCCTCTCTGATGCACACTGTCCTACCACCTCCAGGAGTTGTG
This sequence comes from Bombycilla garrulus, assembly GCA_013400315.1. Classification (NCBI taxonomy): domain Eukaryota; kingdom Metazoa; phylum Chordata; class Aves; order Passeriformes; family Bombycillidae; genus Bombycilla; species Bombycilla garrulus. The sequence goes on along the minus strand of VXBU01007728.1, from coordinate 121,771 downwards.
GGGCACAGGTGGGGCCAGAGGGAGGCTTATGGAGGGGGTTACAAGCTGGGTGTGCTCACAGGGCCCAAAGGCACCCCAGGGCTTTCTTACTCTATAAGTATTAAAAGAAGAACATTTTGTCTTTTATGGAGGCAGCCCTTGCAGACCTGCTGACTGTGTGGGAAGCATCTCTGTAAGTTCACTCAGGATTTCCAGTCTGCTGTAGTCCATTGAAGTATGACTCTATGAGCTGGAATCAAGACCAATGCCAATCTAATAACTGAATTCACATTCGTTTATGTTGTATTTCATATGTGTTCATTAAAGGATAAGTATAGCTGTTCCTTTCCCTTGTATATTGAGACCTATGAAAAGATTTTGAAAAGTGGGACTAATGCTTTAGCCAAACATTGGGTGTAAAAATGTTCTCAGGTTGAATTGAGGATCACGTGGCAAAATTAGTTAATTAGGAAAGTGTATATTGTACTAGAGCATTATAAGGATAATCATTGTATCATTATGAGGATAATCATTGTGATAATTTACTTAATAAATACAGTCGTAGAGTAACAAATCTACTGCTAGTCTTAGAAATTATTTCTTCAGCAACTTAATAAAAAGTGGGTTTTTTTGCGAAAGGTAATCTTTTCAGGAGTTTCATAACTCCCACTCCTGTCCCACTCTTTACTGTCAGCCAAGAATATTAAATGGGTCCTAGGAGAGACCTTTCAACTTCTACTGGAATCAGAAATAACTTTTGGTTCAGTTTCTGTTGCTGAAAATCTCAGATGTGTGTTTCTGAAAAATTACTAACTAGAGAGAAGTCTTTAAAATAAAAGCAATAATACTCCCAAATTAGCTTCCCTGAAATCAAAATAGTCTGTAAACTGCATTCAGAGGCACAGACTGGTCTTTGAGATTGAAAAAAAACAGAACTTTGCCAAAATTTCAATTTCCTTACATCGCAGTATGCTGTGATAACTATTCTCAGGATCACAGTCTCACATGTAATGTGTGTGCTGGAGCTGGTGGGTGATCTTAAGAATTAAGGGGAATGCCATGGTTAANTAATAATAATAATAGTAGTAGTAGTAGTAGTAGTAGTAGTAGAAATAACTGAGAAAGAAAAATAATGCACCAGAGAAACAATTCCTCATAATCCACTGACAGATGAGCAGCCTGTTCCCAAGAAGCAATTGGCAGCTTCCATGGGCCAAGTCCCCCCAGTTTGTACACTGGGCATGATGTTCTGTGGTATGGAATATCCCTTTCGCCAGCTTAGAGAATGCTCTCTCTTGGCTTCTTGTGCACCTGCTCACTGGCAGGAAATTAGNTGTGTGTTTCTGAAAAATTACTAACTAGAGAGAAGTCTTTAAAATAAAAGCAATAATACTCCCAAATTAGCTTCCCTGAAATCAAAATAGTCTGTAAACTGCATTCAGAGGCACAGACTGGTCTTTGAGATTGAAAAAAAACAGAACTTTGCCAAAATTTCAATTTCCTTACATCGCAGTATGCTGTGATAACTATTCTCAGGATCACAGTCTCACATGTAATGTGTGTGCTGGAGCTGGTGGGTGATCTTAAGAATTAAGGGGAATGCCATGGTTAAATCCCAGGGGCATATAAGTACTGTGCAGCAGCCTGCATGCTCTCCCCTCTCCACTTGTGGGGAGAAGAATTGAAGAAAAAATAAAATGTCATGGGGTGAGACAAAAACAGCACAATAACTGAAATTAAGTAAAATTTTTTATAATATAATATTATTAATTATACTAATAGTAATAATAATAATAATAATAATAATAATAATAATAATAATAATAATAATAATAATAATAATAATAATAGTAGTAGTAGTAGTAGTAGTAGTAGTAGAAATAACTGAGAAAGAAAAATAATGCACCAGAGAAACAATTCCTCATAATCCACTGACAGATGAGCAGCCTGTTCCCAAGAAGCAATTGGCAGCTTCCATGGGCCAAGTCCCCCCAGTTTGTACACTGGGCATGATGTTCTGTGGTATGGAATATCCCTTTCGCCAGCTTAGAGAATGCTCTCTCTTGGCTTCTTGTGCACCTGCTCACTGGCAGGAAATTAGACACTGAAAATTCCTTGATTTGAGTGAATACTACTTAGTAATAACTGAGGCATCAATGTGTTATGAACTTTATTCTCATACTAAATCAAAAATACAGCACTGTACCAGATACTACAAAGAAAACTCCCAGCCAGAAGCAGGACAGTAAAGAACTGAGATTTTGTGGCATTAAAAAAACAACAAGTGTTGTAAAGATGGGAACACTTATTAAAGGTGTATCCAGAGTTTGTAGGCCTCTTGTCAATATTTTTTGCATATAGGCGATGGCACCCTGACAATGTCCATCCTAGCAGCCCTGTATGGAGGGGCAGACACATCCACTGTTGACTTGTACTTTTACAGAGCTCACCTGATCTCTGTTGCTTTCTGCAGCTCAGCCAGTGTCTACCAGCTGTACTTCAAAGACTGACAGCTCAAGTCAATGCCTGCAGTTAGGTTGGATGGATGGAAATGTCTCTGCACTCAGACAGGAAGGGACTTTGCAAGAAGTGTATAGAGCAACATGATCAGGTCAGCAGGGAGAAACAACTCCTGCTGAGGGCACCAGGTTCCCACCACATAAGTTGTGAAGATTTATACTTGAAAGTGGTTCTGGTCTGGTCCTTCCTACTGAATGTCCATTAATTGCTGAAGTATGTTCACCTCTGGAGCACATCTCTGAGGTTATTTTCATTCTTCATTAGGCTGCCAGAGCACAGTGGGCAGGGGCAGAGATGGTTGACCTCAAAAAGACATTTCAAACTTGAAGAAAAACACAAACACAGATGCACCTATATGACTGTCAATTCTCCTTCCCTAATATACAACCAGATTTGTTAAAAAAGCGGAAATCTATCCCTCCCAATGCCCCTTTAATTTTATTCCCCCATTGTTTCCATCTCCTGTTTTTTTCAGAGTTGTTTGACTATATGAGCATTTGGGCCTTTTTATACAGAACTTCCCTTTGCATATTATGTAAGTTTTGTAGACCCTTTTTTTTCTCAATAGCTACATTTGTCTGCACAGTTATCATCTGACTGCAAAATGCTTTGGAAGAACGACTGCTGTGTCCAAACTTCCTGTACTAAATCAGCATTTCTGAGGGCGGAGGCTAGAGGATATAAAAAAGAAGGTGGTGTTTAACAGAGGGTGGCACCTATTTAAAATATGTTTTGGGGTTTTTAACTAAGGACACACAAGCAGAATTAAACTTGTTTTTGTTAAGTCTGAGAACAGAGAATTAAAAAAGAAAAAGCATTTCATAAATACTTGAACAATAATTTACTTCATTTTACTTTAATTGCTATACAGTCAATGTGTAAATTTTACAATCCTTAGTCACAAAGGACTTTAAGGTCATGCTGCAGGCAAGACTCGTTCCAAAACAAAAGTGGCAAAATACATACAGCATTTTCTACTCATATCCTATGCATTATTTGAATTTCTTCCTGGAAACCTTTGTCAAGTCTTAGTCATTCTGTACCTGGACATTTGCACTGTGTGATAAATTGAGCCAGGTGCTGTGTTAGCAGCATCCCACTCCTGTATGTCTGTACTGCTGAGCAACCAAACCCATAGGCTAAAGCAGTTGATATTCCCTACTCATCTCCAAAAACCTTCAACTACTTTCTGCAATGATTAATTTTGGAGACAGAGCTTTTACCTTCTAGGGATTCTGTTCATAAGATCTGCAGGTCTGTCCTGATAAGGACATCTCTCAGGACTTTTCTCCATAATCTGTACAGTTTTGGTGGGCCACTGTCACTGACATAGCTATAGTTACAGCAGATTTACAAAGGGAAATAGATTTATTTGTAGATTTTTTTTTTATTTTCTAGATTTTCTCCAAAGCATATTTTGTTAAAATAACTGTCCTGCCACTATTGGCCTGAGATTTTCTGTATGTGCACATTTCTGCTCCTTGACTGAAGGCTTGTAAATTTTCAAACAGAAAAATAGCAATTTCTAAAATTCCTAAATAAGGTTTCAGCTGATGAACTTCCATATTTTTTAATTGAAAATATATTCCAGGACTTTCACTCTCTTTCTGCTTATAAAAAGTCTGACAACTTGATCATTAGCAAAGCACTTAAACTATGTACTCTATCAAGCAGGGTTTTTTTCCCCCATAAAATTCAGCATATTTAGGGCTGTAGAGATGAAAGGTTGGGTTTGTGTGGGTGTCTGGCTATACAGTAACACTGTTGATTGAAAATATGCATCTCTTTTTTTTCTTACATGACAACTTAAAAATTCACTGTATGCTTTAAAACATTGCCAGTTGGATTCATCAGAATAATGTTCTTCCCAGAACTGAAAAAAACAGAAAAGGTCCTCCTCACTGGGTAGCTGAGAACATTCAGGGAGTCTGGAAACACTCGATGGAAGATGAGAGAAGTAAATCTTTGGGATGGAAAATATTTATTCTTCATTTCATGGTCAGCACTTTTATTTTGTACTCCACGATGGCCTTACACTATCATCATATGCACTTTTAAGCCTTCCCTCATCAGGATCACAGAAGGGAAACTGCAACACATTCAGACTATTGCAGCATTTGCCTTGAAAATCACTTTGCCTCTAGCAGGGACCAAATTATAGGAGATCATTAAGTATTAAAAGTCTTGGCTTCATCCAGTGTTTAGCTTTTCTCAGTATGCATCTTCATGGCGGCAACATTAAGTCTGTCAGGATGCTCACCAAAGGTTTTCTGCCAGCTCTTCAACAAAACACTCTGTTCATAGAAACACATTACCAGCAAGGACACTATGAGCTGAATAAAGATATGAGCATTTTTCAGTCTCCAAAACTTGCCTTAATTATACTCCAGGAACCTGCAAGGATCTAACAGGTGTCTTTAAAGGGACACATTGACCTGACTGTGTGTCCTCTGACTATGTCAATCCATACCCCTGTCACAGACATCAGCCATGTTTTCAGAATTCTTAATTTGCTGGCCCTTGGTAGATGTTTATCAGGCATGACTGGCAAAGAAAAGAAAAAAGAAAAAGAACTGGAGACCTCTGGACTGGAGTTTGGAACCCAGTGTTCTGCTCCAGACCTCCTCCTGACAAGTTCCAAGCTTGATGCACACACTATGTTTTTAGGGTTTATTCAAGTTCCCAAGGAGAGAAGGAGATACATGAGAAAGGCTAATTTTTGGAGGAAAAGAGACTTATGGAGACAGAGTACCTTTCCACCTGTAGCTTGGTGGCAGATAATAACACCTTTTGACAAGAAAACCAAGCACTTGTATATACAATTATTTAGATGTGTTTAATAGGAACAGTAATGGGGAAGGCTACAACTACCTATTAGTACAGCTTAGACATTAGACAATCTTGTTCTTGTTCTTCTCAGACAAGCACTGTGTAGCTGTGTGCCCTATCATTATTAGCCTAAACTAAAAAGCAGTTTTCTATCATATCACAGTGGAGTTCCAAGTGTCAAAAAACTATAAAACAATACCCAAAATTCTTTATGGTTTTTATGGGTTTTTTTGCTAATTTGTCTATATATAGGAAGTTTTTCCAAATTAAGACATCAGTTACAGTACGGTTTGGCTTTGCATAGAAGAAAAATCATTAACAAGACAGTAAATGGTGAATAACCCAGTGACTGATTTCAATATTTTTCAACCATGGACGTATGACATTAAAAAGAATGACCTGTTTTAGCATCTAATCTGGTAAGGGCATCTGCCCACACTGAGCTCATAGCAAGAACAGGGCTATAGAGAAGAGTGGCTCAGTTTGCATTCAATAGGAATGGACCCCATCAGCACAAGATGAAAGGAAGTTGTGTGCCTCACCCTCCTAAGCTCCTCTGAATATCCAGCCACTGTTTTATTCGGCCAGATGGGTTGATGACAAGTAGCAATCAGAAACTCTCTGGTTTAGTGCTATTAAAATCGTTACTGGAGAAATCTGGAAAAATAGCATCAACAGTCTTTCATTGCATCAAAATATTCTGTCTTTTATAAGCTGAGTCATAACAAGCTGAGACATATTTATTACTTAGATAATTTTCAAACACTATAGAGTACTTGTTCAAATATTACTACCATGAGCAAGACAATTGAATTTTCAACTTTAATATGAGTAAACTCCAACATTAGTACTGCAACAATGCAAATTACTGCAGTACCTCTTCCACTGCAGTATCTCCTGCTTGAAGAGGAAATTACTTTAAATTATGATAGCTGGTACGTATGTATCTTGCATTTATGACTTCCCAGCAAATGCAGCTGCAGAATGGAAAGGCACATTTTACTACTATAAGAGTGAAACTTACTTGGTTGTAGGGCTTATTTGTTTAAAATAGATGGGATACCACATCCCTCCTACTGAATTTCATCACAACAGCTGTTAGTAGACCATCTGAATTCTGTTTTCCCATCCTATATCAGAATCCTTCTGGATTAGATTTATTGTTGCCTTCCCTCAATTGCTCCAACCCACAGCAGTCTCCTCTCTGATGATGAGGGCTGAAAATAGTTCCCTCCCAAGCCCAGCTCAGTAACTGCAATATCCTAACACACAGAGAAGGCAAATGTGCAAGCTGGTAGCTGAATGTTCTCTTTCACCACTTCCAGCCAAGAGATAAGGCCTCAGTGCTGGGCTCAGAATAAGGACTTAAATCTGAAAAACTGGTGCTCAATGTGCATGGTGAAGTGCTTTTGAACAATGGGAACAAAGTCAATTTCAAACAAGCAGAAAATTCTAGCACAAGTAATTCACTTTGGTGCAGGGACAAGCAAACCCTTCAAAATAAATAGTTTAAAGGATATGTCAGCTCATTGAAAAATCAGTCAAAGTAACAATATTAGCCATACAGAGTTATTTAAAATCTGCAGGCATCTTTTCTATATTCTATATTCGAAATGTATATTTTTAAATATATTTTTTATTTCTTTATTCATTATTATCTGCCATAGTGAGAGAAAAGAGACAGAGAATCTCTTAATCTGTAAGCGATCCTATTGCAAACTGGAACTGGGTTACCCGGTAAAGAAGGCTGCAACATGTTTGTGGAGCCAGCTGTATATGTTTTCTTCTCTCTATTTCTTCTACTAATCAATAAAAGCTATTTAAAGGGGAAAGAGTTCTTCCCAATAATGTAAAGTAAATTATATTATTTCTACATTTTACAAATGCTGAAAATGTTTTGCACTTAGCTCTGTGCCAGGATTCTACTTCACTGGATCATTACTTGTATAACACAATTAGATATGAAAAGGGTACCCCAAATGAAAGCACAGTCAAGCACACTCCCACACGCAGACATGCTAGAGTTCTTTGGACAAAAGATACAGAGGTTAATGCAACTCCAATGACCCTACTTTGGACATCTTATTCAGATTTTACTCACATCAATATTTTTTAGCCTAAGACCCAGCTTCAGCATCCAGCAAATCCATGACCATTAGTGTTTGGTCATACTTGAAACCAGGTGTACGTAAATGGTTTTTACTGTCATTCAAAATGATCCCATGCAGAAGGGTGGGACACTCTCTCCAATAGATCCAACATGCGGAATGATTACACTTGGAAGTATGAAGAATAACTCAATTTAATTCAACTCATTATTTTAGAGATCCTTTAGCATGGACAGCAAAGGAAGGCAGACTAAACGGAATCAAAGCTCTACGCGGAGCTTCAGTGTAGAGAAAGGAAGGACACTGAACTTCCTAAATGTGTCTATGTGAATAAATTAATTTTTTCTTGTGGCTTTGACCTTCTGTGGTAGTAAACTGTTAAAATATTCCCCAACAGAGATTTGGCACATTCCAGCTACTATAACTCCCTAAAATTCTCTGATTTTATTTAGCTGTTGTAACTAGCCAGTTATAATAGCTAATAAACTATTTGTCTGCCTTCTTCTGGAAGGGAAGAATGTTTACTAGCACTTTGCCCTGGTACCTTCAACATTCACAGACGTGTTTAATTTACGTCCATAGAGTTTGTAATCATTACTTCATTTTACATGAATCTCTTCTATATCTTGAATTAGGATACAAAGACAGTTGGGACTACAATAGGATTCTGGAATAGTTTTCTGCCTCAAAAACAGCAGATGTCTCTGATGCTGATGAAGCTGTTGTGGGAGAGAAGTTAAGAATAGGTTGCTGGGTAGCAAAGCGTTAGTGGTACGAGAACAGGTTTTGAATCCATCTCCCCAAGATAAATTTCATCATCGCACCTCAGGCAAAGAAATTTTCTTCCAGGGCTGCTTGCTGTTTCCTTTTTGGTTTATTTCTTCCCTGGTTTTCTTTTTCCCTGGGAACATAGCCAAGGTCTGGTCATGCTGCTGAAAAGATAGGCTAGCCCTTCTAGCCCTGGTCCAGATATGACAACCTGGACCTTTGTTCTCTGCCCTGCTCCAATGGTTTCGCTTAGGCTTTGCTACAAACTATACCTTGTACTCATAGCAACCCAAAGATCCATGCCATCTCTTTCCTCTCAACTCCCTCCATCCCTCCACATTACCACTATCATTACAGAAATCACACACATATACACACAGACGAACAAATCACTTCTTCCTAATTAGAATTGCTTGAATAAAAATTGAAAAAAAAAAAAAAAGTCAGTAAAATGAAGTGAGTTGTAGTTTGCAGCTTACATGTATATCTGATACTTAATCAAATTTTCATTGATTGTGTGTAGGATTTCTGCTAATAGTTCAAAAGCTGGAAAAATGGGACTGATCTTTAATCTGAAGTGGTAGAGAAAAATTCTCCACATGCTTGTTCTTAAGATGAAAGGATCTTTTGACCTTCTGTAGATAGCTGCTTTTACACTGAAGGAGGGTGAGAGAATTCAAAAAGGTAAACATTGCTGTAATTATCACAGAAGGAAATGGCATGCCTGGGGTACTGACAAAGGAGGGCAGACAACAGGATGCTCAGAAGGATGCTGATAACAGTGTCACAACTCACAAAAAGGATGACCTCCTGAGGATGAAAGCAACTATCACGTGCAGATTCAGCAGTGCCCATCTGAAATATGGTTATGCAACTTGGCATTGAGTGGCTCAAATCTAAACAGCCAGATGATCCAGGAATGGTTGGACATGGTGTTAATAAGCACAGAGCCGTGAGCCAAGGACTCTGGCTGTGGACAGCCACTCTGTCCTGAGCCACTGGAGATCTGCTCCCACCTGTTCTTCATTACTCTGACCCTAAACTAATTATCTGTTCTGACAAGGCTGTGCCTATGGGTGCTGCCTATTCTGTTTCAGTGAAAATGAGACAATGAGACAGTTTGTCTTAAACCATATAAACACTACCGCTTGATCTTTTTTAACCTAGCTCATTTTAAGTGCAATAAGTCACAATAGGTTTATTTTGAAATGTCTGATAGAAAACTGAGCTGACTGTCAGACACACACACCATTCTGCTCCCCTGTTACCCCACTGGTGGCTTTTGCCAGGGAGACAGACAAAGCTTGCCAGATGCTGTAACACCAGAAGTCCCTCCAAGGAGAAACATCAGATGTATGTGCCCACAGCCTTTAGGATACACACTGGTAAAATTTCTTCCAAGAGTGACACTAACCTTTAGACAAGACTAAGCTGAATATGTTACTAAGGGAAAAGAAATGAAGAACACCACAAAATTCTCAGAAATTTCAGTCTCTACCTTCATTCTTCTTTAGAAAAAATCTGTCTCATGACATTGCTGCTCAGAATACAGCTACTGTAAAATGTTCTCAACTGTTTCTGAGAAAATATCAATTTCCTCTACATCTATTACTTCTAATGTACAGACCTTAATGCCTTTTTCTATCACAGTAAGTTTATCTGAGATATCTGGAACACAGGAAAAAATGCAAATAATTTTCTAACATTGTTGTTTTATGAAGTTATTCAGAGGATAGGGAAAAAATAAAAATTGCCTTGTAGAAAAAGAGAAGATAGAAAGCAATTTATCCTCTTGCTTCCCCATTATGTAACCAGTTCCTATTCTTAAGTGCACAAATAAAATAAGAGTAAATTGAAATAAATCAAATAAATTACAGTTTCACAGTTTCAAGCTCTACATTATGTCTTGGCTGTAATAATATACATTATCATTAATGGCTTTCACTTTACAGTGCTGAAAGTCAGATTTGTTATTGTCATCTTTATTCCTTGACCTTTACTATTGGCATTGCTCACATGCAAGTATTAGTCTGCTGTCACACTTCAAGAAATCATGTAATAAGGTCAACTATGCATCACTCTAAGTCATCTAAGGCTGTTTTACCATATTTGCTTTGTGACAAATGTGCAAGTTCACTGCAATTATCTACAATGATAGTTGGACTTCATGCTATATACCATTTAGGTTTCAATTATATTAGAAAATACTAGTGCCAGAGGACTAGTGGGACCATGAGTCTAATATCCACTTAACTGAGATGCAACAATGGACAACTTCAGTTTCTGAACTGAATGCTTATATTCTGGAGAAATGTGTAAGTGAAAAAATATTGTAATTTACCCTCAAATTAAAAGTGTTTATCTGCTTTTTGGTTTTGACATTCATTAATATTTGCAGGGTTTGGGGGAGTAATGAAGGTTAGGTTTCATATAAGAGTTCAGAATTGAGAAAACTGGTTTATTGCTGAACATTTAAATTCCTACAGAGATTTGTGGTATACTGCAGTACATTAAAGAAATCCGCACCGAGAGTATGCTTTTCCTTGTATTAAGGAAGATAGCAGGGGAAAAATTCTTTGTTCAGCAGCCACTGCCATAAAATGACATAAATGCAATTACATTACCAAGGGGTCTCATTTTGACAGCCCAAGAGGGCAACCACATTTTCTGCTTATAATATATAAAAGGTCCCAAGCACTTGAGTCTCCTCAGTTTTTTGAGCTCTGATTGTTATTTCTTATACTGAGGATGGAGGATGTTTTTATTCTGTGGCTGAAAAGGAAAAACGAAGACACATTTGCAGCATCAGTGGATGAGTGGAAAGGCCTTCCTAGGGACCATCAGCCAACTGGCTGGACCTTTACATAACCAGAAGAGGTGCCATGCCATATAGATAGCTGGTATCTCTGCCCTGCAAATAAGAATGCACAGCAGCTTCAGCTCTTGCTGCTAGTCCTAAATAAAATGGACAGGCCACTGGATCACTAATTATCATCAAGGACACAGGCAAAGGTCAAAAACTTGGTTGAAAGAACAGCCTATGGAAAAAGGGACTTAAAACATAATGCATGGGGGTTGTTTTCCCTTTTCTGATCTTGAAGTTCTGAGAAGGTCAAATATTGATTCACTAGTCAATTGCCTAGGCAAGGACTGCCTAGTTATTAATGTTTTATAGCAGCTGGAGCTATAAACTGCTAGAAATGGTATTCTGAGATCACCTATGCGTGTACATATCACAGAGTCAAAAAAAGCACAAAATTCCTTTCTTGTTCAGCTATAATAAAAAGAGAAATTCAAGCAGCTTATGCAGTTCTTACATCCACATTAACAGGAAAAAATTTTCAAAGGAGAGAATTTTCAGGAAAGAGTAATAAAACTAGGGGCTAATTTACTAAGAAAAATTTTTAAAAATTTGTCTTGCCCAGAAACAGTGTAATAGAGGCATAGTGGCAGACTAAATATACTGAGTGTAATTATTTAAGGCGTATAGGATAAAATTAACAACAATTAATAGAATTAATATCAGGAAAGGAAACAGGAAGATCAATCCATGCTGTGTGGGCATTTTAAGAATGGAATCACTGCACTTTTATGCTACTTGCAGTAACAGATCAGTGTGTTGAGCCCTTAGGAACATTCTCAGGAAGCATGATATGTTCTGCCATGGAGAGCATTCAGTTCAGCAGGGAAAAGCACTGCTTTTCTACCTCTGATTTTTATGCCTGTTAACTTTCTTTCCAGTCCCACTGTAGAAAGAACTCTTGGTAATAAAAGGCATTCAGTATAAAACATAAATTCCTCTAAAATTACTTATAGGTTTTGTAAAAGATAAAAAGCAATTATTTTCTTCCCTGGAAATAATTAATCAAGCTTTCTGTAGTGAAAAGTTTTGAAAGCACATAAAGCACACATTTTTACAGAAAATGTAAGTTTTCTCTGAAGAAATGGGATGATTACACATTTATTAATGTTTATACTATTGTCTTTTGTTTTGTTTTGTTTTGTTGTGTTTTTTCTTTTAGAATGATGTCTTATTTCAGCATAGGAAACTACCTCTGTTTCTGTATCTTTCTCTGTGCATAGCAGCTGATCTTCTGCTAAATGAGCAAAAACTGTTTTAACAAGTGTATTATCATTTCTGTCTCCTTCCCATTGACCTAGTGTTTTCATTTTTTAACCCAGGGAAGACTTGTTGCAGAAAGCTGAGAAACTTTGATTTTTCCAACCAGTGTCTCTCACCCATATGTATACTGACTAGTGAATTAAGAAATCAACCAATAATAGGACACATCCTTCATGAGGATCCTGAGCAATTCTTGTGCACCTCCCATTCCTAAATCACACAGAATAACACATACATGACACAGTGCTGGTATGGGTTCGCTAGGCAGCTGCAAACACCTGTGCTAGGTCTCTTACTTGATTTCTCAGTCTGTACAAAGAAAGCTGTGGGACTCCTGATGAGCTGTTGTCCTTCAACTCATGAAAAAAAATGTAGTCAGGCAACTGCATAGTATTAACATTATTTATTCATGTCCAGATTTCCCAGCTAAAAGCCAGGCTCCAATCTGCCAATTACAATGCACACATCATGGTAAAATAACATCTGTACTGAGGAGTTGACAAACAAGACATACCAAAAATAGCAAGAAAAGAAGAGGCACATGCAGGAGAAACTTGCTTTTGTCTAAAGAGCAAAGGCAAGAAGACTGTGAAGTATGTCAGTACTGTGGTTAATAGGTAGTCATCTAAAATATAACTCACTGCCATTAAAACTTATTTTCTTTTTTTTTTTTTAATATGCCATAATTCATTTAATAAAAAGACTTAGAAATGAGACTTATTTGCAATTAGCGCTTAGTCATGGCATTATACTTATCAAAAGACCATGATTTCATAAGTCTCACAAGTCAAAATTTATATTATTTAGTTCCAAATATAAATATACATCTTCACACATTCAGGCTCTTGATTAGAGAAAGTTTTTATGAGAGGGCATACCATTCTATCAACATAAACCTGTTGCCAAATAATCTGAATGGGTATTTTGCATAGTTCATACTGTATGAATTTGATGCACATAGATTAATCCAACTTCATATTACTTTACACGAAGACATCTAAACTAAGTCATTCTTTATTTCCCTGGGGAATACAATCAAATTCTGCACACAGCAGCCCTATAGATGTCTATTGGATGAACTGATTCAGTGTTCGAGGGATAGTATTTCATGTGTTTCAGCTAGCACAACTCAACTGGAGTAAATACAATATAAAACTTTGAGCTGAAAACACTGGTCTCAGGCCAGCAGAAGATATGTGCAGTCTTCCAGATCATTTAAATACCAACAGGCTGGACTTTCTCATCCCACAGCATGTCTATGTCCTGAGGGAAATTTCTCTCACAGTCCAGTTTCATGATCTGTTTAAGAAGCAAGATATAGTGTCGTGACTGAAAAGGGCCATCCCACCCTTTTCTTACCACCAGCCTGCTCATTTTCATGACGCCATGAATCCCCTTGGGCTGCTGGAAGCATTTGTGCAACTGCATCAAAGCTAGTCAGGAACTGGTGTCAGTTCAAAAAAAAAAAACTCAACACAATGAAAATTAGTTGGATTCCACAGACTGAAAGGAGAAATTGCGTGAGATTGATGCCTTTTCCTGGTCTTAAAAATTGAGAGCCAGACACAGTTAAAGGATAAGAGGATTTTACCTCAGTGCTTTCATAAAGATCTTTCTTGGTGCGCCACTTCATCAATGTGGAATGTGTTGCAATGCACACACACAATAAATCATATAAAGAAATTATATAAAGAATTTATTGTATAAAGAAATTAGCATATCTAACAAGGATGCCCCAATGGGAGGCTTGGATGAATGGCATGATATTCCCCCATGGATGGGCCAAATTTCCAGTTTTCAGGAAAAGTTCTAGAGAGGACCTTGGTTTCCCAAGTCAATGTAGGGTTTTCTGGCCTCCTACTACGACACCTTAAGGATGTTTCGTCCCCTGGCCTAACAAAATAGTAGGACAATGCTAAGTTATCAGACTTCAGGAATTACAAGTATGCATGGTAAGAATACTGAGGATACATAAAATTTATGTAAAAGGTATATAAAAGAAAAGGCAAAAAATCATCTTAGCATTAAGATGAGAAATGGGTGGAACAGTCCCTTTTGCTGGATGATCATCCATACTTTAAACATATTTAGAAATTTGTTTATTTAGAAATTTGCCTCAAAATCTCTAAATTTATTTTTTATTATATATTTTTGTTTTACCTGTAGATCTAGTATCTTGGGGTATCTGTTCCTCAAAGTAATCTTCGTATCCCATCTCATAAAACCATTCATAAGTTTGTTCACAAATTATTGGGCAAAAATAGATCTATGGCCAATGCTTTATCATAAGGTGCTTGTCTATCAGCCACATGGGAAGCTCAGCCACAGGGTTTCTTGACCTCATGACTGAACTTTTTCAGAATGTCTTTTATCAAAAGCCTCAAGTTACATGGTGGTCAAAAGAGTGTTCTCTTTTTGTATGTCCAAGATTTTGTATTCATTCTATGTACCCCAATCTGCAGTTGATCTACACATCCTACTCAAGGGATATTTCACTTTTTCTCAGCTTATCAAAAGAGTATGTGGAACTTACTAGCACTACAGCCACCAAGCTGAGTAGTGATAAAAATGTTTTCTTTGTGTAATAAATGTTCCTGTAGAGTACCTTGGAAGGAACTCTTCCCTGCAGCACTACTAGTTGTGTCCTGTCCTGACACAGCCATTTCTGCAGCCTGCTGCTATGAGCTCCTCATCCTTTCAGAGCTCCCATGTCTGACTTCCAGGGCTGCCCAGTCTTTGCAGCCTGTCCTGTCTCCTGGCTATTGGCTATGATTCTTCATAAACTTGACTTGACTTCTCTCCAAGTTATACACTCCACAGCATTTTTTTTAAACAGGAGACTGCAGAGGAAGTCATATCTCTTTAAGAATTGAAGAGGATGAAGTCCCATGCTTTTTATGATGACTGAACTAAAGCTTAGAATAGCAATTTTTAATGTTGTCCTTTCATGGTGAGTTGACATCATCTGTCTGTCAGGTACCACCAAGCTACTCTCTCAGTCCGCCTCCTCAGCAGGACATGGAGAGAAAATAAGATGAAAAACTCATGGGCTGAGATAGAGGAAGTTAAACATAGAAAAGCTAACACCATACAGAAGAAGAGAAA
This sequence comes from Bombycilla garrulus, assembly GCA_013400315.1. Taxonomy (NCBI): domain Eukaryota; kingdom Metazoa; phylum Chordata; class Aves; order Passeriformes; family Bombycillidae; genus Bombycilla; species Bombycilla garrulus. The sequence goes on along the minus strand of VXBU01007728.1, from coordinate 106,339 downwards.
AGCAAAGAAGTTTATTATTCTCTACTTTCCATCAGCAGGTTATGTCCAGGCCCTTCCTGGGTAGTAGTGCCTCAGTACATACAGTGATGGCATCAGATGACAACTGCCTGAATAAAAGACACACCTCCTTCCCGTCCTCCTCTTTTCTTTTGGATTTTATTGCTGAGTATGATACCATATGGGATGGAATATCCCTTGTGTCACTTTGGGTCAGCTGGATCTGTCCCTATGTCCCTTCCCAAACTCTTGCCCATCCCCAGCCTACTGGGTGTTGGAGCAGGGTTGCACAGCAGTAGCCAAAACACTGGAGTATTATCAACACTGTTCTAGCTACAAAGCACAGCACTGTGAGGGCTACTATGGGAAGGGATAAGTAGCTCCATCACAGTACACCTTTGTAGTGTGCACATTTGAAAGCAAATTCTGATTTTTTCAAATGTGAGGTGGTTCAATCTGGTGAAATTGCTTAATTCTACAGGCAGATTGAAAATACATGTTTTAACTATGGAAAAGGAAAGTTGCTGGGCTTTGTTTCCAGATTTGATAAGTAATTGTTCTCCAACTGGCTTGTCATGCCAGTATTTCTAAAATCTTTACATAAATTCTCCATGAATAATGACGCAATTCAGTATTCTACTTTCCACTAATTTCCACCTCTGACCAAAAGCTTGTTTGAAGGGATCTCAAAAACTGAATATGAGTGGGAACAAATTTAGCCAAAACATTAACTCAGAAGTTTGAATGCTTATGTGGAAACTTTTTTTCCTTTTTTCCCCTTATTTCTGATGGTCAGTATCACAAGAAGTGTTGATATAATTATTGAGCAGACATTTCTTTGTAAAGCACCACAAGCTTAAAACTTCTTCAGTAGTAAGACTTCAAGATCAAAGTTAAAAATACTTCATTTAGTTGTGATGACAATTCTGTTAATTGAGCAATTTCAAAGGTATCTAACTTTTGCTATTGCAATTGCTTCTTTGTAATTAGGGTCTTTTCAAAGAGCTTAGTCTCTCTCTGCAGATCCTTTCAACTGTCCACTGTGTCGGCCCCATAACAAGTTGAGTGGGAAGCTGGTCTCATGAGAGAAAAGTCATGCCTTATTGGTTAATCCAGTCTTCTGCTACTATAAACCAGTCAGTTCTGCACAACAGAAAGCCCTGAATTTTTGAAGTTGCTGTCTTTTACAGTAAATCAGCTGCAAGCAGATCAGCTTTTTGAGAAAAATGTATTTTTTGTATTTTCTGATACTTATGATGCATATCAATTATTAATAGTCTGGAAATACATTGTTTTTCTAACAGATGTCCAGTGTCAAAGCATTGCTAGCTTTTAAATGGTCTTCCAGACTGCAGTTACGATAAACAGCACTATATTGTCACTTCCATTAGAGATATCAAAAAAAAATTAAATTTTAAAAAGAACAGTAAGAGGGTCTTTGTATTAACCTAATTATCTATGTAGCTTGAACTTTTTATTATCTCTGTTACGTAAATGGTGTCATATTCCTATATTCCTCAATCGGGACAAAATTCCCATTATCTTCAATGAAGAATTCGACTGCAGCGCTAAGAAGAGACAGTGGATGAACAGTGACTTCAACGTGCCATCTGAATATCTTGTATTTACCAGTTGAGTCTCCAATGACTTATTATCATTCACAATATCAATTTTTTTTCAGAATTTTATTGCATTTCCAGGGAAGAAAATAAACTTTTGTGGGGAAACATATAATAATTCTTCTCATTTTAGAAAACAAAACAAAACAAAACAAAAAACAACTTGTAAAGAAATAGTCTGAGTTATGCAATACCATCTAGAAAGAAGTTATTTCATCACTGCTTGAAATAAATGGCCACTCAAAAGGGCATAGTCTGGAATGTTTTCTTGCAATTCTAGTTTGAGCTAGTAGAATAATGTTTGGCAGATCTCAGTTGTCTTCATAACAGAATGCCTCTGCACAAATATTGCTCATTACAAATTAAAAACAGTAGTGCCAAAAGCTACAAATATAAAGGAAAAAGACAAAGAAAAATCTATCTGTCTTTGAACAAAGTGCACTAAAGAAAGATGATTTTAAAAGTTTTTATAAAATTTAATTTTAAATGGGTGTTTTTACTTATCATGAATAAATATGCAAAAAAAATTACATTAGTTAATCTAATAGAAGAAAATGGATCGCTGTTATAGACAGGAATAATAAAAACAAATATTATAGTGCAATCTCAAAAACATTAAAAATCTTTATTGTATTATGATCCCACATAAATAAGAAAAAATGTATGAACAACAGTTTTCTATTGAAATATATTTCTATTTGGTTTCCAAAATAATTGCTAAATCCATCTTTACTAAGTACTTTTTTTAATTAAAAAAAAAATCACAGGACAAACAGTGTTTCATTGCTCGTTTATATGTTTGTATGTTTGTATGTTTATATGGTTTATAAAAATGTATATTTGAGGTTCCTGTTGTGGTTTTTCTTGCTGAAGACAAAACATTTTTCAAAACATATTGCTACTTAGAGTTCAAAAATTCCAAAAGACTCAATTTTGATGTTTTATCTGATTTTGTGAAATTTGGCTTAGTATTTGTTGCTCATAAAGACTTAGAAAAATTATAGGGGTGAGAAATTTTCTTAGAAGTGTGTCACATCTTAGCACAAATTATGAGTTATTTTAGTAATTTCCTGCTATCTCTTAAATGTCTCCCTTTAAAAGCATACAATGATGAGTTAAGAAGCAAAGTAGTAAAAACTTCTCTTTTAGCTCACATCTCGTATATTGCATCCTGAGACCAAAACCTTATTTCCTTCAGTGCTATCTGTGGGATCCAAACCAGAGGACACATTTCAGAGCTCTGCTGCAAACACAGAGAATTCCTACCGCAGTATCCATCGCCTTTCCCTGCTGCCTGCAAAACCTCAGACAGAGCCCACTGAAGCCCATTGTAAGCTTCCTACTAATTCTGAAGGTCAGCAGACCAGTATTTCAGTTTCTTTTCATCATGTATCTCCCAAGCTTTGCTCTTCCCATGCCACTCTGGAAATACCATCACTGACCACTGTCCATCTGAATCCTCCTCCATCACTGAAACTTCCTAGCTGCTCTAAAGGACAAATCTTTCTTTGTGTTGCCCAAATTCACGAAGAGTTTCAGAGTGAGACCTTTGTTTGTGCAAATTTTTTCACTATGGATTTATTCTCCTGCTTCAAGTCTGGCAGCACAGCCAGTGTCTCCAGCCCAGCTGCCACATACTTACAAAGAAGCCATTAATTTAATAAATGAAAACTTGCTGACAGTGCTCCACTTTGCCCAGCCTTACTTAGGATCGGCCTCACTCACACAAGCACCATAAAGAGGAGGAAAGCCAAAGCAGGGAGATGGGAATCTAAGTTTCTAGAGCAAACAAACCACCTTATCTCAGGAAGGTCTACACCAAGGCCATAGACAATTACTAGAAAAATGAGCAGGACACCTGTTAACAAGGATTTCCTAGACATTTAATGCAAGAGGAAAGCTTGCAACCCATTTTCCATGTCAGATACAATCAAAATCACTGAATGATGAAGAAGTTCACTATCTTATGCAGGAAATAAAACACTTGAACAGGAGATAACAGAGAAGTTCATTTCTGTGACATATGCAGGCATCAGATATAAGACTTTGAATATGACCAGAAAATATGCCTTACTTTCAGGAGTTTCACCAGCATAACTTTTTTTTCAAATTGGAAATACTATCTTGGGAAAGTACCTTAACTTATTGATTAAATCAGTAATATGGTCTCTAAGCAAACTGGCCAGTTACATCTCCTGTGGCATGCATGAGCCATAAGGAGCCCCTGAGGCACTGAAGAACTCTCACCACAGGAGTATGGTGACAATGTTTCCACATGTGCCTCCTTTTCTCTCTTGAGCTCTCTCACAAAGCAGAGATGGAGCCTGCTGGAGCTCCCCACCTTCCCTGCTTCCAGCAGCACCACAGAGCACTCACATTGTACGGATTCCCGTATGAGTTTTGGCTCTGTGACATCTCAGATTTCTCACTCCTAGCAATAGTTCAAACCTGCATGTAGCATAATGACACCTTTACCCACATGTGCATTCTGTGATATGCCTCTGACTTCCACTATACAACCCAGAGCACTTGCACTAAGATATGTAACCCACATCTGGGCTTTACTCTAATGCCTTCTCAGCTTTCAGATACGTGTCTCTTACAGTAAACCATTTGCTTATCTAAAAATTCTACTTTAGAAGCTAATAGTCTAGCCCTGCCTTGTAAAGCAAGAATTAACCTCTCTTCAGAGGAAATTATTTTTAGACTTTATTCCAGACATGTTTAGTCTGCTTCAAATATGTTTGCACTCTCTCTGTCTTCAAAAAACATGATGTAAATATTTATTACAGATTCTTGATTGTATGACTTTTTTCTGATTGCAAGTGTGACATATTAAATCATATCTTTACATCTTCTCATAGTTAGGGAAGGGAATTAGTATAATTTCTTGACATATTTATCTCTTTCAGATGGAACTAGTTAGAAGCGCACTTATAAATCGTAGACATTTTCCATTAACTTATTACAGTAATCATGTAAGATATTACTCATATAAATCAGAAAATAAACCACTGTTGACAGTTTCCATTTCTAAGAATATTATTTCTTTATTTATTAGTTTCATAGAGTCATCGACTCTTTAATGAAAGTCCATTAATATTTTCAGAATGATCGGTAATGTTTAGATCATGTTAGTAACAAATAATCAAAAAAGCAACCTGGATTAGCCTACAGATGTGGATTAGTATAGGGGCTGATCACATCCCAGCCATCTCACTCTTCAAGCCCCATTGCTGTTAGAGAAGCTCTACATTGTTTTACAAACATGACATATCGAAATAGTGTATATCTACCCTCTGCAATGTGCACCAATGCACATCCAAAGAGATTGGCCAATAGGCATGCAGGGCTATAAAAAAATGGAACCTATGGATTTTGCATTATTGTAGGAAATCATAACCAAAGTGATAAAAAATTTTCATATGAAACAATTTGCTCTCCTCAGGAGATGCCAGTTCACTGACATCAAAATATTCCACAGACTTCTTGCCCAGTTTCTGCTCATCGCCTTCTTAACTAGTAGCTTGGAAGAGTCTCAGAAGGCAAAATTCAGCTGGCAAACCAGAGCAACTTGAAAAGCTGCAAGCCCTCAAAAATCCGGGTTCTGACCCCAAGGGTTTTGTAAAAGGTCCTCAGAAATTTATCTTTTACAAAGTGAGGAGGCCAGTCTTCACAGGTTCCTTAGGATTCTGTAACTTTGGGAGATAGATGCTTTTCTGCCAAGGCAAGGATTTTGGGAACTTCACACATATTCCACAAAAAAAACCACTATTTTATTTTAAGGACTGATAAACTTTACTTATTGCTCTTACCTTGCTATTTTTACTATTTTCTTTCATTTTTCAAATGGCATACTGAGTTGCAGTGACTGCAATGAATATTCTGGGTGAGCCTCAGCAGATCATTTCACTTTCTCAAGCCCTATTTGCCCCCCCACCATTTTTTGTCTGTCATTTTTATCAAGAGAAATACTGTCTCCTGTTCCATGTGCATGCCGTGATTGGCACAGGGCTTTCTGGGGCTTGTTAGTAAAAGGTGTGAAATGGAGTTTTCCTCATTTCTTTTTAGAAATTTGCTGTAGTATTCACAAGTGAGAATACCTCCCAGCTGACTTTGTAGTAGTTAAACCTTTGAATAAGAACACCAGTGGCCTCTGGAATGGCACCCGCACTGTAATATCTGTAACCAGTGCACAGTTGAAAAATAAATAGGTTACTTTAGATTTCTTGAAAGGGGTCAGAAAGATAACTCTGGTGGTAGAAGTCTTCTGTATGAAATCTTTATGTCAGCTAAAGCCCGGTCAGCCCTAGCAGACACTACCCCACAAACATTTCCCAGGCCCGACCTCGATGGAGCCAGGGTAATTATCTCCACACTGGCTCCCTTCGTGTGCTCTGCTGCACTGCCAACAAGGGGAGCAGTTACTGCGAGTTGTTATGGTGGTTTCTGCAGCACACACACTTGTCTGCTATAAACAAGCAGTACACTATTGACACGGAGGGAAATGCCAAATTGCCCCAAATTGCCGTACACAGCCACACCCTGAGTAAGCACAGCTACATATTCAGACCCTCTTAGATACAGCAGTGCTTGCTGCATGAAACACATTCTGTATCTCGTTCCTCTATGCTCAATAATGGCTTACTATGGATCAAATATTTCTCTTGCTTCATAAGAACTAAACATTAAGAAATCATGGCTTCTGCTGCTGCTACTAAAAAGGGTTGATTTAATGTAACGTAAAAGTAATATTTTTCATGAGCGTATGTAATTGCTGGTTAGAGGCAGCTTCTGATTAGTATTCCACTTCTGCTTTAGCTTTTCACCCAAGTTTTTGGGAGTGTCATTAACCTACTATATAATTTGCTTCTTTGTTCATTCAGCTCAATCATTCAGTTTACTGTCTTTTGGAATTTAGTCATTTTAGTATAACATTTTCCTGAGAAATGTAATTAAAAAAAAAGACAATTGACAAGGCATGTGAAAATTTAGAGATGCACCATGAGAAAATAAAAGAGAAGCCTTATCCCTGTTGTCAACTAATCAATTCTACAGAGTAATCCACTGTTCTTACCACACTTCTAAATGAGGTACGAAGAGACGAGATAAATTAAACAATGAAACAGTGAACAACGGCAAAAATAGTCTCTTCCAAAGACATATATGGAGAACAAAGATATATATGGAGAACAATGTAATTGAGTTGATTCATTTATAATGAGTTTAGTTCTGCCTTTCTGATTCCATTGGAAATTAATACTTAAATTTTAGAAGTACCATTAAATAACGCTTTCTTAAATTTTATTTTTGCACCTGTATGTAAAGAAGAAGGCTCTGGAAGACTATGCACTCACACTTCTCTATTTCCACAGAGAATTTGTAGAGTATGAGCATAAGCAGTCCCATGTATTCTCAGTCATGGAACAACAAAATGGTTGAGGTTGGAAGAGTCTACTGGAGGTCATGTCCAGTGCCCCTGCTCAAGGAGAGTCAACCTAGAGCTGCCCCAGGACCACATTCAGACAGCTTCTCTTTGGACAGAGACTTTGTACTTCTCTTTGGACAGAGACTCCACAACCTTTATGGACAGCTTGTTTAAGTGCTCAGCCACTCTCAGAGTAAAAAAGTATTCCCTGATGATCAGACAGAACCTCTAGCATTTCCATTTGCCCCCATTGTCTCTTGCTCTGTCACCAGATTCCACTGAAAGGAGCCTGGCTCCATCTTCTTAACCCTTACCCATTACATAGGAATCTCCCCTGAGCCTTCTCCAGACTAAACAATTCCAGCTTTTCATCATAGAAGAGATGTTCCAATAACATAATCATGTCCATGATCCTCTGCTGGACTATTTTTATTATGTCCCATATATATTTAAAATTACTATTAATTAACAAATGTGTGTCACTGATTGCAAACCTTACAATATATTTTTCAAAATCTGATTAATTATTCACAATTTGTCCAAGCAGTGTTCTAAACATTCTCCTCAGAGATATGTACTGCTCAGATGAGGTACAGCTAAGCCCCCGATTACAGACTGGTACAGCTGGAGAAACTCACACCCTCAAGAGAGGGAAACAAGGCACTGATGATCTCCAGCTCTTTAGTATAGATTCACTGTCCTGTTCATGAAGCCAGCAAGGATGGAATGTGAGATAGGCTCAATTCGCTACACCAGAAGGTGTCTTAAGCACAGTTCTGTGCTTTAATAGCAGGTTTAAGACTAGACTTGATCACTCATCACATCTATCCTGTTGTTATCAAGTATATTCTTTGGACTGGATTTAGAGCAAGTGGGACATTAAAAGGGAATTTTCTTTCCTGCAGTTATGTGCTGCTCATCTCCCTTCCATACATTGTCGGACCAATTGATGCCATGCCATCAAGACAGCCAATGTCTGTACAGCCATATCTTGAGACCATATCACATTTTAGGAAACCTGTGGGACCAGTTCAAGTACAGTGCAAACTTAGCCCTTGAGCCCAAGCAACAGTCAAAGTACAATCAATTATGTCCATCCAAATTATATAAGTCCTGAGAGCCCTGACCCTCCATCCTCCTCATGATGCATATTTAAAGTGAGTGTTTCTCATTTAATATATATTTACTAAGGGACATGGAAATTCTTTGGCCATCATCGCCCACAGCAACATCTGCTATGACCTGAACTTCCATTCCACACAGCTGTTATGACCTCTACCTTCCCTCATCTCTGTGGTCTCTTCACACAGGACTGAATTTGCCCTTTTTTCTCCCACTTCATTAAGCATCAGAACTTGCTTGAGAAGATTCACTAATAACATTCTAAATTGTTAGACATAGAAAAATACAAAATCTATCCTGATCATACAGTAGAGGGAATAAACCAGTCAGATGTGGCATAATGATTTCAAGGAACAGTTTACAAATACACTGACAGCAAATACTTTTCCATTAAAATCTGTAGGCTCTGGATTAAGCATTGGATATTTAAGATTACTCATGGCACTTTAGTGTGGCTTTTGTGCTTTTTAAATAGATTGAGAAGCTCTTAAGAACTTGTTAGTCTTTAGCTTTGTTGATTCCTACCTAAATAATCTAACACACTAAGAGATAGCTTGATCCCTATTCATGCCAGATTACTCTGAATACTGGTGCCATCTGAGTAGGAGCAGGTGTTTCATGTAATGTGTGTCCTTACCAGCATGTGCTGGCAAACTCTCATCCAATCTTCTGTTTTATTACCGCACAAGTCCACAGAGTGAAAGTCTACCAAACAGTAACAAGTTTGCCCACAAGGTCACATATCCTTCAAGTTACAGCCTTCCCATGATAAAGTTGTACCTAAGAATGGGCATTAATGTTTTAGGTGCCTGTAAGTAATAACAGACTGCTGATATGGTGCTGCCTGCCAGTCTTCCTGCTGCAGACACCAAGTCAGCACAAAGTCTAACAGAATCAGCAGTCAAAGGCATCTGTAGGTATGTGTGAAACAGGGTAGGAGAGAAACATTGTGTTTGGGCTTTTGGTTTTTTGTTTGGAGATTTTTTTATACCAAACATATAGATTTTCTTTCTTGAATTTACAGGACTTAACTTATTTTCATTTGGAAAAAAATTTTGGTTAGAGTTGTTGCCCCATTTTTATTTTTTTACCTTAGCTTGCAAATCTCTTGAATAAGAATTTTTATTGAGAATTTTAATACCTCTTTTCAATGCATTGGCATAGTTCATTCTGCATGATTCAACTCAGTTATGCAAGGAGTGAGTTTAATTCCAAGGGGTACTGAGATTCCTCAGCATATACATTCAAGTCTTAGAAAAATGGAGAAAAAAATACTAATTTAGTTTCATTTATAAGATATTTTTAAAATTATCTCTAAACTTTTCACCAATTTCAATAAATATTTCATTTGGGCAATGTTTGTTTTACTCTAAATGATCACAGAGAATGTTGAAAATATAGATGTAACTACTTTTAAAATTGGGTATCATAGTAAAATAAAACTATAACAAATAAAATAAAATACTTCCTTTAAGCAATATGAGCCTATTTGATTATATAATAATTTTTAAAATCCCAGTACTGTAAGAAGAGCTTCTGGCGATCAATATTGATGAAAAACCATATGGTTTTTATGCCATCTTAAACAAAAGATCGATTGTATCCTTTACTGCAAACCCAAAGAGGACACAATCCACTTTATTTTATGGTTGGTAGCAAACATTGTCTCAACAGCTCCATTCTCTTATTGGAGGTGAGCAAACCACCTCTCTGAAATCACAACATGCTGAGAATATTAGACAAAACCAACATGGGAAGAATAAATTAAACATAAATGTGTGCATGATAACAACGAGGTAGAATCTTTCAGAACACTAAGACACATCCTTCAAAATCTATCCTTGAGAGAAAGAGAAAAAAACTGTGGACAATAGAAAACTATTGAAGAAGAAAGAAAGAAGAAATCATAAATACCAAAGTGTCACAGGGGTTAAAAATCTAAATAATACCAATGTACAACAGAGACATGGCTGCTTGATTTGTAGGGATTTTTTTTGTAGCAATGTCTGGCTTGCTGTTCCTTTGGCTTGTTGACAGCATCCTGTTATGTCCTCCTTGCCTCATTTGCTCATAAACAAGGAGGTAGTAATTAGTTTAATAGTTGGCACATGTTACTCACTACTGTTACTATATGTCACAAGTTGCCCAGCGGGATTGTACTATATTGGGTTATGGGATTCTCTCAGAATTTCTGAATCCCTGAAGATATTCAGAAACTGTCTGGATATAGACCTGGGATATAGACTTGAAGCAACCCTACTTCAGCAGGGGGCTTGGACCAGATGACCTGTCAGCCTCTACCATTTTGGGACATAATGTCAGCACAAAATTTTGCTAGGTAAAACCAAAATGCTATAACATCACAAGTAACAGAAGTGAAGCTTACCCATATGCTACTAAATGTACAAATCCAGGTTTCAGACTTTAGATTATTTTACTAATTATTTGCTCTGTCAATGTCAGAATATATAAACAATCTCATAATATTTCCTGTCATTTTCTTTAAGTTAATATAATGCTCAAAAAGATGCAGCTGTTACAGTTCAAGGAAATCAAACCTTCTTTCCACATAAGGGTACATTGAAAACAGCCATGTGAGCTCCTTAAGAAAGATGGATCATTTATTCTCAGAACTTGTTTGACTCAGATTCTAAAAAGCAAAGCTTCTCTTGGGAGCATGGAATAAATCATGGTATAAATCCTACTTCTGCCAAAGACAAGATTTGAGGCTGAAAAAATGACAGTCAGGAAATATTCTTTTTTTTATTCAGAGGAGACACATCTGAAACATGTCTTACATGTCAAACGTAGTTATGATAAGATTCTGGTCACACCGGAGCTCTTTTTCTGAAAAAAACCTACCAATTCATATTAGAGTTGGAAAACTCTGCAGTGGCATTACCTTGAGTAGTTTTCTTACAGTCTAGAAGTAAAAGTCATTGAGGCCTTTTACTGACACAGTGAACCATATCTATCTTGCAGGTCACAGTTTGAATTTCTCAGTCTGTATGTAAACAAACACCAAAATGAATCCAGAAATTTCATACCTTGTACTTCACAGTAAGATCTGAGCAATGTGTTGCAGGACAGTGCTCTCCTTCTGTTTATTAAAAAATGTGTTCTTCTTCCATTAAAATCAATACAAGCTGTAATTAATTTCAGTTGTGCAGCACATTTCTTGGTGATGCTATTTGCTGTGGTGGGCATTTAATGATCTCTGCATATTTCACTCCTTCCATCTTCATCTTATTATTCTGTCTGGTTTGGTAAAAATCTCAGTACAAATTGTATTTCTGGGAATCACTGTTAACTTTGAATGCTAAGGATTCCCTCTCTGTTTTTAAGAATTAGACTTTCAGTTGTATTGCACTTATTTTTGCTTATTAAGAACAATTAACCCTAAAAGTTGTAGAAACCCTTTCAGAACATTCCATGGACTTCTGTGCAATAAGAACAGATGTGTCAAAAACGATTACCTCTCACATTAAACCCACTGACTTTGCTCACATCCATTACCCCTCCCACCCTTGTCTATAATTAATAAGAAATTGACAAAATTCATTAATATTATTATTATTTTTTACTCAAGGTCTAGTTCTTCAAGCACTGAAATTAATAGCAAAAGTCCCCCAGTTACAGTCAGTGGAGGATTTACACTAGCAGAAAGGGCATTGGTTCATTTCCATAGTTCTACTTATACAGAAGATTTATAATTCCTGCAATCATCTTTTTACAAAGACAAGGTGCTCATATAGTTAAGGAAGAGCAAATATCACCACAGGGTGAAAAGAATCCCATAACTCAAAAAAATACCCTAGCAATCATTCTACAAAGCAATAATTATGCAAAGTTCAAGGAGTTAATATTGTACAGTGCCTGATTCATTGCCAGAGTACAGAAAATTATATTTATACTCAGGTTGTGTTTTAAATACAGAAGGATCTGTTTATAATCACGTCATAGACAGTCTCACATTCAAGTCTGTTCATTAGTTCCAGCCATGCATATGGGTAGCCAGCTTGGAAAAAATAATTGTCATCTACAGATTATTTTAGACGTGTGTTTAAGTGAAGACTGTTTATACCAAATATACAGGGTCTGAGTGCAAACTAAAACCTGTGCTTAAGGCACTAGGCCCATTGGCAGTTTCACCATGAATGTGTGCAAGTTGATTATTGTGTGAATTTGGAGACAGTGGAATGAGGTATGTCCCTGGATGGAGCATCTGACAGAAGTTCTCATGGATCATCATCTATTATAAATGTCAACAAATTTTCCTCTGACTTATCTAAGATTCAGATTTTCTTCTTTTTTTTTTTTCTGTTTTTCTTCTTTTTTTTTTTATTTTTGCTTCTTGTTGTTTTTGGGTTGTTTGTTTGTTGTTGTTTATTGTTCTCTGCAACTTGCTAACTAAGGCTACCTAATCTAACTTAGCTGTCTGTACAAAGAAAACAAATATACAGAATCCTTTCTCTGGCACTGAAACCAGCTGGCAGATCCTGGCCAACAGGTCAAGAAGCTCTCCCAGCCCCCACAAGAAGATGGCTGCCTGAAAACTGCCTGCTGCCAACAGTCTGACTGGCCCATGAACATTTCTTTCCTGTGCCCAGGAATTGCTTAGGGAAATACTATTTAGTTCAAGCCAAAAACCATGCTGGGGACTGTACTAGCAATTTAATGATGTAGAAAATTTGAGTTCTAGAGCCTGGGAAAATTCCCTGAGACTGTTTCATTTACTAGTGTCTGTAGCCTCAGACCTAGGCGCTTCCTCTGGCCTTTCACCTCTGTGGAAAAGGCAGGTAAGTTCCTTGATATTGTGCAATTTAAGAAAACATTGAGCCATATGGCACTCCAATTAAGTTTATACACCTGCTGCAGCATCTATTGTTAAGAAACTAAGTAATGAAATTTCTTTTTGTCTTTACTGAACTGCCAAAACATAGTTGCTTATGGTGTTAATTTAAAGTCACTGGTATTTTCTCAGTGCTTCTGGATCACTTTTCAGAGGCACCTACTACCCTCCATTATGTCTAGAGAGAGAAGTAGGTTGGTGCTCCTGCTCAGCATGTCACCCAAATTGCGTGTTCCTGTTTGAAACAGCAACATTACAGCTGCAAGGCACTTTGCCTAGGGACGGCAAATGTTTATCAGAGTCAGCAAGATTACAAAAACTGATTTGGAACACTTGCAGCCCAGCATATCACTGCACAGCACTTATCAAAATGTACTGGCCTCCAGTATTGCAAATTCTGCCCTCCCAAAAGGTACAGGAGATATCCTTCCCAGGACTGTTTTGGGATTAGTCTGCTCAGCTTTCTGAGAGTTGCTCACAGTACACATCTTTCCTGCAACCTGTTACTAGAAAGAAGAGTTTAGTTTTCAATTACTTACAATGGTGTAAAGATGAGTCACACACAGCGCCAAAATTAATGTCACTCATAGTCCTTGCTCAGCGTTACATTCCCTGCAAAATGCCTCGTGCTATCAAATGACAAACCCATGTTAAATGCATTGCACCTGATAATGCAAGCTTTCAAACAGTTTTCTAACTAATTTTTACTGTAAATGACTACAGAAAATAAACTTTGAAATTATTACATTTTTGCAGCCCAGACTAGTGCCTAATTATATTCCAAGGAAGAGTAAACCCTTCTATCACTGATGAATGGTTTGCAACATCATTTATTTTAATGGATATATATTACTTTGAACTAAGTCTTTGCCATCTGTTCTGCTCCATAATTAGGGATGTAAAAAGAACATATTTCACAATTACATCACTAAAATGTATAATGTATGTGTCTTTAATGCATATGTATGCTCTCTGTACAATGTAATATGCATCTGTGATGGTTTTACCATGTTTCAGAAATAAATCAGGATGGACAGAATCTACTTAGTCATTATCTAGTAATTTTCTTGACTGTCCACTTTGTTCACAAAATTCACGACATTACAGTAAAAAGATTGTACTTATGAGCACTTTAAGCAAGGTAAAAGTATATGTGTAAAAATGGGAATACATCCAACATCATTTTAATTTCAGTGTGTTTAAAAAATAAACTTATCAAGATGTAACTACATTTCTGTAACCATATGTTTCCTGCTATTTAATGGACAGCTCTAAGATTTTACTCTAATCTCTTAGGTATTTATATGAATAGAGAAACTGAAATAATGACTTATGTAGCATTAGCATACCTTAATTCAAATAAGATATCCTGGGTCAAACATGTTTGATTCACTTATATTCTTTATATAAGTAGTGTTTTCATATTACTCTGCCCAGAAGAACAAGGAAAGAAGAAGAGAAGAAAAAAAAAGAAAAGAAAAAAAAGAAAAGGAGAGAGAGAGATAGAATGGAAGAAAAAAAAAAGCGAAAGAAAGAAAGAAAGAAAGAAAGAAAGAAAGAAAGAAATTATCAATTTTTGAATTTTAATTTTCTTTTTGTATTATGACTCATTTCATTTTTTGCTTACGTGGCTATTGTCAGAGTTACTCTTCCTCCTTAGCAGAGGATAATCAAACATGGGTTCTGCATTCAGTAAAAGTGCCATCAATGGAACAGTATCAGGGAAGTTCTTATGCCCAGCTGGAATTTGGAAACTAGCAGTTAATTTGTTACAAGTTTTCAGTAACAATGCACTTAAAAAAGGACAGTATTAGACTGAAGTCCTAAAGAGATATATGAGTGTTTCTGCAAAAGCTATGTAAATAATTTTTTGACCATATACCAACTTCCTAGTGCCATCATGCCCTGAGCCTTATGCAGCCAGGTTAAAAGTGCTTCTTAGTCCTACAAACCCTAAGTGAGGGTAACAGCATCATATGTAAAGTATCTTCACAGTCCTACCATACTCACACTTCCGTAAGTACTTCCATAAAAGCATATCATTATTTTAATATCAAGTAGAATATTTGGGGTATGAATTTCCTACCTAACACAGACAGTGGAATGAGTAGTGCTTTCCACTTCTGCACACTGTGTGTTAACTGTATATTGGAATGTACCTTGTTTAGATTGTACTGGAGATTTTGGATAATTCTGAGAGGAATTCCATCTTATTGTCTCAGCTTGCATGTCATTAGTGGAAAGGTTTGTACCACAAAACAGACTTAGGGTAATAAGCCAGTCTTTGGGAATCACAAGGTTTGAGATTGTATCACAGACTGAAGATGACAGTTTACCATATCTTCCCAGTGCCCCTGAATCAACCAAGGTCCCTCTGTGGGTAACCAATAGTGCTGTAATTATGTATGGCAAAGTACTGCTCTAAGGAAGTCAAATTGACTGAAATACGAAGCAATAAATAGCTGAAAAGAATTCTCCTTAATTACTGCTACAGAATGGAAAAAAAAGAGGTAAAACAAACAAATAAAGCCCTCAAAATCCATGTTTCCTGTTCCTGTTCCTGTTCCTGCTCTGAGCAGCATACCGGGTATGTTGATAATTTCTGACTTCACACAATCATTGCCTGTGTATCCAAGAGTACTATCAAAAAGCTCAGGAACACGTGGATAGTTTGTGTATTTAAAATGGATTTAAGATGCAGAAGAATTTTCACAACTTGTAGATTACTGCCCTGGGGGTCTCAGATAAATATCTGGTAGGCCATTATTTAATCCTTTTTAAATAGCACACCTGCAATGCATACTTCCTCTCCAGGTGAGGTGCTCTGACATTTTATAAACTGAACAACTAACTCAGTACTATTCCTTTATGTTTTCCTCATCACTCCCCACCAAAAATAAGTATCCCTTACAACCTGTTACATGGCAAGGTTGAAAGAGTCATGTTCGAAAACCAGCAGACCAAAGGTGAGGTCAGGCAGCATCACGCACAGAGTAACTGTCTGGAGGTCAAGAGATTTGGATTCTCTCTTTAGTCTCTGTCACTGCATTCAAGATGTTGATCTCAAGGAATCCGCTCGCTCCTTACCTTTTTTTCTCTATTTCTTGTTTCCAGATTAGGGAGTGAATTTCATCTCATTTGGAAAAGGTAATAGCTGAAAACTGGAAGGGCCCTTTCTTCACACTCTGTATTGACTCATCCTGATATAGAAATGAAGACCCATAAGATGGCCCCATGAGGTACCAAGACAATGACATTTTTAAGATCACTTGTTATGTGATTTTCCATACATCATAGTCTCCTAGGATTAATTTCCTCTCTTTTTTTGCCACTGTTAAAACCAAAACATTAAATTCCTACGTTTAGTGGCATTAAGACCTAGGATGATTTTAATGAGTGTTTGCCAACAACTTTAAAATAAGTTCAAAAGTTCGAAGGTGCTGTTTGCACCATTCAGAGGGTCTCAGTGACAAACAAGCAGTTTCTCTGGCAGAGGAAACAGCTCATCCTGCTGACAACATCTAGGTATCAGAAATGGATTTGGGCAAGGGGACTGTCAGCTTGTAACTGATGCTTGGTTGTCTCTGAAATCACTCACCCTCAAAATAGATTTTTCTAGAATTTTTGAGGTTTCCCACCTGTTGAGCAATTAGAGTTGGCCACAGGAAGAGTAATCTAACTCTTCTCAGACTTGGATAAGAGCAACTTTTTTTCCACTTACTTTTCTTGATGCCATCAAAGATGGAGATCAGAGGCTGTATTATTTGCACCACTTAATATTTAAGGGTGTTCTAGCTACAGGAATTTTACACCAGGTAGGCCCTACAGACTGTGTTGTACTGCTATACACTCTTCTGTAAGTGTGTTATACTGACACAGCAGTAATATTACCTGAGTGTCACAGTGGTTAATGAGTGCTGTTCACAAAGGATTTAATATCCACTACAGATTATCTCTCTAGACTGAGACTGAAAAAATGATCTGCTTTAGTTTGCAACCATATTACATTTTTCAAGACTGTTCTGTTATTTCTGTGACATTTCCTACAGAGAACTACCAAAGGACATAATTTTTAGGCAGAAAAAATATGCACTTATTTATCAATTCATAGAAATATTGTTGCTAAGAGATTATTGTAAATCACATGTACCTCATGCACATTCCAGCAGGGGAGCCTTGCAAGGTTTCAAGGCTGTTGCTGAAATACAACACTCTAATTAAGAAAATGCTCAAGCTCTGAATATTCCAGAGGTGATTTTCTTTGTTTTAAGCCATCTTCCTACATTACAAGAAAAATGGTGATTAAATGGGAAATGCTTAACTTCAGGTTTAAGAAGAAAATCCTACTCTACTTGTTCAGAATTTTGCTCAGAATTCTCAGCTCCAGATAGCTCACTGAGCTTGTTCATAATTCTGAGCTCAAGATCATTTTTTCTGTTTTCAGCCAATGCTTAATCTTGGAGACTGATTACAGAATACAGTAGTGAAAACTCTAATGCGAAGTGGCTGAACTTGTCAATAAAGCCCTTTAAAACCTCCTTCCCATTTCTCTTTTAAAATTTGTCTAGCAATACTCTTAATTTTTCTAACAATGAGAGTCTTTGTAAAACTCTGCTGGGGAATACAGACATGGAGCATAAACTATCAAGCCTCATTCTTTAGTATGTATTTATTTTACATAGATAAAAGACTAATAAAATAATTTAAAAGAGTACATAAAATATTTTTAAGGTATTTAACAAAATAAAAAATAAATCTTGTTTCAATTATTTTAGGCATTGCTCTCCAAACTGATTTAGTATTAATATTCTACTATTATCAGCTACTGTCTTTGGAAAAGACTTAAAAGAATAAATAAACAAAAATCACTGAATAAATCCAGAAAACAAACAAGAAACCCCAACCAACCAACCAACCAACCAACCAACCAACCAACCAACCAACCAACCAACCAACCAAAGTCAAACTTCTAAGCTTCTTATCTTAAGCGTCTACAACCATAGTTTGACCAAAACTGTAGGATAGTGTCTTGGAGCAGGCAAACATTCTTTTCTAATGATTTTTTTGAACAGGATGATCTTTGGCAGAGAGGTGAGACAGACATCTGGGGAAAACAATTACAGTACAAAACCATTACAACAGGATTCAACAGTATCTAGTTAATCCAAGAAAGGTACAAACATGAAGAGAACAAGGTGTGCACCACTGAGATACTGTTTGGAGCAGAAGAACCAATGGAAACATGGTTATCCCATTTAAAGATAAATCTTCTGTATGCTCAGGAAGAGTAAAGTAACATTTTTCTAGGCTTTAATCATCACATATGGATTACAACAGCATGTAGCATGGGGAAAAGAAATCAAAACTGACTTTGCTATACAGTAGAGTTAACCTAGACATTGCTAGTCCAGTCTCTGGCAAAAGGACTCCAGTAATCCTTTTCAGTGTGGTTATTGCAGGGTGTCTGCCTTCCAAGTATGTGCACTAATGCTGTGCTACAGACACACGCATAGCTGCAAACAATTTCAAATACACAGGACGTTGCCAAGGCCTCTGTTCACTGGTTTGACTTATCTGAAGATATGTTTTACAAAAAGTCATTTATTAACAACAGGGTGATTTAAGGACAGGCTATAGTCTGAAAGTGCCCTTGTACCTTCAGATTGAAGTCTGACTCTTAATTGATAATGTTTTGATAGGTGAAGAGCATATATCAGGGTGTGTGTGCACGTATACGTGATTTTTAGAACACGAACACAAACCTTCCTGTATAGTTAGAAGTTAAACTGTCTTGCACTAGTCTAAATTCTGTCATAATTCTAAACTACAGATTAGATTCCAGTTAGACTAAATTCATTATTTGTGCAAAATAACACCATAGTAATGATGTAACCTGAATGTTAAAAAATCAGTTTTAAAACCCAAGTCATAAACAGGAATATTATCTGAGTTAGAGAGTATAATAGTGAGGGTTTTCCAGTGTTACGTGCACTCATCTGTATAAAAAATATTACTTCTACAGTTGAACAACTGCCAAAAACAGATAAGAAATTTTCCTACTGTAGATAAGACTTTATTATCAATTTTCTATTTTCTCCATCACACCATAGAACGTTTTCTCACTCACAGAATTCCAGACAGATTAGGATAATTTTTCAATATTTTCAGGTGCTTTTTTCATCACAAAGTATCCTAAGCTATATATTGATATTTATAGCTTTGACTAGAAGCAGAGAATACAGGAGGGCTCTGTATTCTACAGCCTTTAAAATCTATTATCAAAAGGCAATATTTGGATCACAAAATGCAGTTTTTGGGTTCTATTATATTATATAAACTTCTTCTCAAAGTGACCAAGCTCATCTTGACAGTAGTTCTTTTTTTGCCACCCAGAAGACTGTCCGAGAGCACTATTTCTTCTTTGAAAAAGTCTTTCAGATTCAAAGTCTAAACTGATTTATGACTTTTACCTTGGGCCATCCTTATCCCTTTTCCACCCACCAGTAATTAGCTCTTTGATACAAGAAGCATTCCAGTCTTGCTTAGATCTTCTTTGTCTAGCCTACATTTGACATGATCTTGGAGTCTGTCTTACAGTAGCTCTTTATTTCTTCACTTACCCAATGGGCTTTTTTTGGGCCTTGCTGAAGGAATGACTGTAGCATGAAGTCATTCCATGACAGACTGAGAGCAGCAGAAATGCTATACAAATATTTTCTATCAGAGTTCACATTTCCAGGAAAACAAAGTCAAAAAATTGCAATCATATGGAAAAAAAAAACAACACCAAAACCAACAACAGCCCCACAACAAACAAAAAATACCCAAAACAAAACAACGCAAACAACTTCTCATTTTCTGGTATCTCTAAAAGTAGTTAGTAGTTTCCATGAAGCAACTCAATTTCTGTTCTTGGGAAGAATCAGCAGAAAGGTGAGGGCAGCATTTCCACCAGATTTCATGTTCTCCCACTTTCTTTTCAAAAAAACTCCATTATTTAAAATTTCCTATTTCAGAATGACATTAGAGTGACTTCTGAGGTTTAGCAAACTTTCGATGTTTATCTGACATATAAAAAAGTATAAACACCTTTACAAGCAAAAGAATTGCTAAGGTAAAGGAACATTTTCTTTCAAAAGCATTGATGAAGAATACATGGTCTCCCTTTCCAGTCCATTTCCCTTTGCCTTATTCTAGCTGTATAAGGTAGTTGGGTAACCAGACTGCTCCTACAGTCAGAGCAGAGATACACATCTTAGCAGGGCAGTTCAGTAGGTGTATAAAATATGTGCCCTAGGCTTTCTCTAGACTTAATGCAAAAAAGACAGACACTCAAAGTTCTACCATAGATGAGGTGAATCTCATTTTCTTTCTTCCACCACCTTCTACGAGGTATAGGAAACTGGACTGGATCACGATCTGAACAACAGTGTACATTACCAGTTGTTCCAAAATAGCAACCAGAGAAGCATGAATGTAACTCCAGCACAATTCAGATCATCATTTGGCCCCCGGTGTTGAGTAACTCCCATACTTTCAAAATGAAACAGTTTGCAAACCACCGAAACTGCAAGCCAAAACTTGCTAGGTTGGCTTGTCATCAGAAGAGTTGTTGTGGGAAAGTACTTAGGGAATATAAATCTGCCAATCTATCCTTTTACTCGTAGTAAATCACATCTCTGTCGGTGGCCCTAATATTAATTCTGGTAAAGTAATGCAAATGAAGAGGATATTCCTGCATGAAGAACTGAATTAAACTAAAGAACTTCATTTTTTCTCCAGTTATATAGAGACAGATGCCTCTTTCCATTATAAATCTATAATTCTTGTAAAAGTAATTTTTTTCATGAAGAGATGCTTCTATGGCAGTGTAGTAAATAGTACAGAAATGCTGCACACACAGCATAATTTGCATATTTAGTTCATTATAATTGCCCCAAGGTCTTTTGGACAATTCTTCTCCTACATCTCGGCACTATTCAGACTTTGCTTCTTCAACATTTGAGTTTTGCAACACTCCACATCTATTTGTTGTATACCCTAGAGTCAGCTTAAAATGTGCAAAGCTTTCATCAAAGTTGGCTTTGATTTCTGTTTTAAGTTCTATTTTAGATAAAAAATTACTTCCTTTTTTAAAAATTATATATATATATTTGTGCCTTGCGGGATTTTTGAAAGCATTGGTGCTAATGAATAATCTATGTAATTAGAAAATATGTCTTAATTTTTGGCAAATTACTAAATTCCCCACTCTTCCTTCTGTATTAAAAGATGAACTGTTTAGAAATGAAACATTAGGGTATTTACCAACACAATTAAACAGTGAATAGTGATCTCAATTAGTATATTTTACAAAAAGAAAATAGCTTTGACTCTTTGATTGGCCAGTTCGAATTCGTTAACATAGTTGGCATTCACTGATGGCAAAATTTACAACACAGCAATAATCTACCAAATCCACCATAATACAATACCAAAAATAGGAAAAAAAAATCTATTCAATTTATAAGAGAAAGATATTCAAACCACAGTTCACTAGACAAACTTTCCAAATTGCCAATGATTTCTTTCAGGTCATCTTGCAGGCCATCCCAAAGTAAAGTCTGAGAAAATTTCACTCCATTCAATTCACCAAATGCAAAGTGGTAGCAGTTTACCCAATAAATCAACCTGCTTTAAACATGCAGCACACAGGCATGGTAAATCAGAGATTTAAATGAGGTGGTAGTATTATAAAGCTATCTCTTTAAGACTCCATTTGAGCACTTTCACACCTCCAGATGACAATTACTGAAAAACATGATTTTCTATTCTAAAATTTTAAATTTTGCGGAGTTGAAGGACCTCACTTGATGCAAGATGATAATGAAACCAGGAGGGTTCTGATTCTGATTTGTGCCTTTAAAGATCAGAGACAAACACAAACATAATACCAAAAAAAAACCTACTATAGAACTATACAATATCAGATAAATCAGATTAAATGAAGACTAAAGGAAAGAAACATAATTTGTTTAAAACCAGAGCTAGATAGACCCAGAAAAATAATAAGCTGTAGTTTCTATTGATACTGACCCAGAAGGTCCCTTTTCCATATTGTGCTCTGAGAAGAAAATACTAAAATGAGAAAAAAGAGGATATGATAAGGACAGAAACTTCCTATATCCAGTAGTTTGCTGAGAATCTGCTGAGGTGGAAAGATTCTTCAAGCATTAATACATACAGAAAGGGACCCCTTGTTTACAGTAATAAAAACAAACAAACAAACAAACCCAACAAAAAACACCCATTCTGAAAAATACCAAAGGGAGAAGGAAAGGTAGGAGGGGGGTCAGTTCACAAACCCTGTGAAAACTAAAGTACAGTTCACAAAGTTCACAAAACCTCAAAACAACACAAGGCTTGCCCATCCCTTACCATTAGTCATCTACAAGAAATGTTCCTGCCTGACCTCTGATGAATCCTCTCCCTTGCATACTTGTTCCTTCTACTTTTGGATATGGTGCTTTGTGTTAGGGTGCTACAGACACTCACTTTAAGGAATCTTTGTTCTGAGAGGGAACCTACAGCTAGCAGAAAGAACAGGTGACTTTACTGAGTAGACATGGAAAAGTTTATGACTGAGGAGATAGGCGACATTCTCTGTGTGTTACATTGGAACACAGCAAAATACTGCAAAAATTAATTTTCAGCAGCACCACTGTAATATAGAACTTTGGTCTCCAAAAAGGTGAGAAATATTTCAGTAGTAGGAAACTTACTGACAGCTTTCCCAAGGAGACTGACAATTCACCTTATTTTCATCCACCCACTCTCTCTCTTCCCTGCTATTTTGGGACTGGAAGAAATCTAGAAATGCTATAAGAGGTCCAAGAACGACAAATTTGTATGGGCTCATGACCCAGTTTCACACACAGAAGTAGTTAACAAGGTTGATTTTCCTTTTCACCCATAATTTTAATGAATTTACCTTTGTCTGCAGCTACTATGTTACAGTAAAGACAACAGCGTTGCAACACCCTGCAGGGAGTACTGGGATAGAAGGAACCACAATGCTTCCTGGAGCTCTACATTTGCATTGGAAACATGAGGTGTGATTTGTGACACCCTTAGCATAATGCACTATTTCCTTCCAGCATGAGCAACCACCTCTGGTAGCCTATCTGTGGGGGAGATGAAGGTGTGTTTACATGTACTGTCAGCATAGTCCTTTGAAATACTTTCAGGAGATCAAACCTGCACATTCTTAAACACAGCAGATACAATCCTGGATGCACACAGGCCAACAACACAGTTTGGAATGGAGTGAAAGGGACAATTTATTTCCAATCAAAAAAGGAATAGTATAAGAATTTTCTCTCAACATCATTTGCTTCCAAAGAGACAGATTATTTGCAGCCAAGATATACCAGTTACAATTTACCCTCCAAAGTCTTGCTCCTAAAGGTATTAGAAAGCAACTTGACACCAGAATTCAATAGTATGAACATAGAAACTCTCTAAAGCAGCTTTGTATCCTTGCTGGGTAATAATGGGAGAGGGTGGAGTCACGTACTGTTTGAACAACAAAGCAAACTGTAAGCTATGATAAATAAATGCCTGGAAGAAAACACCCTAGCCCCACCTTTGTCTGATTCAAATGCAAAAATACCAGTTTCACCCAAACCACAAAGGCACACATGCACATACACATACACACAAACACTGCAATTCCAAGTTCCGTGATTTGATGACTGAAGCATTTTGAACAGGTGAATTAATGCATCATTGAAAACACTGCCCTGTTAATGAGAACTTATAATATTCAAAAAATACATTTCTTTAATGCTTTTATTTTCTAAAAATTTTAAAATATCAAAAATAAATTTCAGATTTTGCCATCTCTATTTGTTCTTAAAATCCTATGTAAACATTACTTTTACTATAGTTTGCTACAGTGCTGGCTGCTTCCCTTTGACACAGTGTCTTCCTCAGTTTGTGCCTTGCCTTACTAGTAGATTCCTTGTTCTTTTGCTCTTTCTCTATCAATGAAGAGCATCTACTCTACCTCTTCATTGTATTCACTGCTTTCACTGTCTTTCCTTTCTCTCTTGCATGCTTATGTGAAAAGGCCAAATACATTTCTTCACACTTTTACATATTTCTTCAACTTCTCCCTCTTCTTGACTGCATACAGCCAGAAAAGTGAAAAATATCTCCCTACTGAACGAGAAGCTGTAAAGTCACAGAGTAGCTGCTGTCTTCCTGGAGCCATACACAAATAAACAATAAGGACAGCCATAACAGGTACAACCAAAGATCTCTTTAGCCTAGTACTCAATTCCCAACAGTGACGATTAGCAGGTGCCTAGGGGAGAGCACACAAACAGGGCAAGCATAGAATATATAAGTTCTGTACATTCTCACAGCCTCCAGTAATCTGTGATTCAGAGATATGATCATGTCTTCTATCTCCAAAGAGGCTGAAGAAGCCTAGGGAGATGAAGAATGAAACATGACTCAGAGAACAAGCTGTTAAGTGAAGCACAATTAATTTGAAAGAAGGAAAAAAAAATGTAGATATAAATTAAAATATTAAAAGTTGCTCTAAATAAGTCTACTTCAGGTACAGGATGCAGTCCAGCCACAGAAGATACAGCAGTCTAGCCACAGAAGATACAGCATTCTGAACTCTGTTAATGTAGCTGTGCAGAGCTAAGGCTGCCACTTCCACATACACATCTAAAAGGAGTCCCCAACCCACTTTGGTCAAGATAAGTAACTTGCCTTAAAGGATTTAAATAGCAGGTCTTGCTAACATTTTTTGCCTGAAGTAAGCGAGGGAATACTCACAGATCTACAGTCTAGTTGCATTCAGAAGAGAAGCATTAAGTTCTTCAACTGGAATAGGCAGGCATGACTGGTGTTACCAATCCACAGAATCAGAGAGCCAGGAAGGAGAACAGATATTCCCTGTGGCAGCCAATGGTACAATGGTTCCCAGTTTTCCATCATCACACTGCCACTGGAGATTGCTACACCTACAGTTTTGCAAAATGGCATGCAGTAGCAATGGACTGTCAGTCTCCTGCTGGTAAAGAGAAAATTTGTTTGCCTTATGAAAGGTGGGTGTCATTAGCGGAACAGCATCAAGGCTTTCCCATGAGAGCACTCCTTTACCAATTCTTCTGCTTTAAATTGTGCAAAGTCCTTCCTAGCTTTCTTCAAGCAACATCAGCCTTCATATTGTTAAACAAATTATTTGAATTAACTTATCTGATTTTGTCAGAAGAAAGTAGAAAGAGCACATGGAAATTTCCAGCTGACGTCCAGGATAAGATAAAGCACAAGAGAAGGTATGCACCTAGAAAGCCGTAGTAGGCTATCTTGCTTCAGTTGCAACAGCTATTTGGAAAGCATACATGCAATCACAATATCACAGACAAACCAGTACAACTCAGATTTTTATTTAAGGCATTGCTAGTTAGTTCAAGTTTTGATGACTGGTGCAGGCATTGGAGAAAAAAAAAAAAATAAATAAAAGGAGAGCATAATTAAATGACACTTAGAGAAAGAGATTTCTCTTCCTGCCCAAGCTCATATTAAGTCAAACATTTCTGCTCCAAGGCTGCTAGTCATAACTACCACAATACTGATTGTGGTTTACCAGATATAGTCTGTCCCACTTCCTCCAGTGAGGTGACAGGCAAAAGAGGAGACTGGATTTTATGTTCAATGGTTCTTGCTGACATTTTCTGCTTTTTTGGATTCTATCTACATAGTAGAGAACTTGGGCTTCTGCACAAGTACAAAAGCTGGAAACTGAATGTTGCAGTGTTCTGGAATTTGACATTTGGACAAACAGATTTCCTTCTACAAATTTATGGGATCTGAACAGGGTGTTTATATTGTTCTCCCACAGAAGAGAACTAAAGTGGTTCCACAGCAAAGGATGTGATACACTACTTTTCTGATTCCACAGGAAATTCACCCATATGAATGCCTTCAACTTCCTCCACATTTGACAATCCTGAAGGAATACTTTGTGGTGCAATAAGTACTTGAGCCTTGAGACAATCTCATGTGGGGCACCTTTTAGACAAGCATGAGGTGCCAACATAAAGGTGAAAGTAAAACTATATAGCCAGGAATGGAGGGCTGGACCATGGTACCTTTGGCTTAAATAATCTCTTGCTGCCACTAAACAATTCTCAAAAATGTGGCTCTACTGCAGCCTAAGTCAATCTAATTGCTGGCTCTTGTAGTGTTGTCTTTGCCTTGCTGCTCCCAATCATCTTTGACGACTGACTTAGACAAGGTATGTCTGGTTATTCCTTTACTAGTCTCAAAGCAAATCCACACACAACCTAGACATCTTAGGATGCTCTTGAAGAGCTTACTCCAGCCAACATCCAGAAGTTTGTGCACTATTGTGCCTTCACACCACATCACTGCTCTTTGGTCTTTCTCCATTCCTTATTTCTTACAAAACTCCATAGTATCTGAAAGACAGATGAACCTCTTTCTATTATATAGTACCATAGGGTCAAATCGCACTTCCAGGGATCTGCAGCAGGACTATCCTGTGAGGTTTTAATGTACTATTTTTCTCTTGTCCTTCTCCTTTCATACAGAAGAAAAACAAGTAAGATAGCCACTTTGCCAGAGCCAATTATTCTTGCAACAAGGCCAAAAAACTTTGACGGATGACATCAATACCTTGCATACAAAATATTTTAGGAGAGCCTTTTATGTTCTTGACAATGCATAATCACATCTTTGGGAAGAATAGATGTCATCATGAAAACAAAGAGGAAGCAATATTGAACTCTTCCACATTCAGATACTTTGAGATAGAGAGGTTAGAGGAGAGGTATCCTATTTGCTGACGAAGCTGCAGATGCATTTCTTCACGACTGGTATAAGAGCAGGCACATCAGGAACCTTTGAAATTAAAGGCAATTTAGTAAGTTTACATTTGAAATTTACTGAAGTAGTACGTATAGTCTGTAGTAGACATTTGGTCCATCACAATATAATCCTCACCTTGTTGACAATATGAAGACATACGAACGGCACGCACAGTGAATTTTGAATAACAGATTTTTGCCATCTTGTTTCTGTATTAAGGAAGCAGTAGGCAATATTTTGCCTTTTTTCTGAACACTTAGGGGTACAATTTAATACACAAGTGTATCAGACATTTCTTGTTCCTACATTATGAAAGCTGGTTTGCTCCTGGACTTGGTATGACATTCATTGTTACTAACATGATTATGGCATTAAGAAGACTCATTACAGTGACAACTAGTCTAAGAGGAAGCTTTTCCACTCAATTCAATGCATTCTATGATTCCTTATCATGCCCTTAAAGCACATCACGCCAGTTTCATATTATACAGCAGATGCAATGTACATTATGACAATGTCATCTGCAATGTAACTCTGAAACCAGACCAAGCAATGAATTGCATTTGTTCTTTAATCCTTCCACTGATTGTTCTTTCCTGTCAAAGGGCAAAGTTAAGTAATATGGATAGCCATGGACGTACACAAAAAAAACCCAACCAACCAAAAAAACCAAAACAAAATAAAAAAAGCAACACTCAGAAAAACCCCACCAAACCAAAAGCAAGCAATAAAATATAACCTGACACATGACATGAAAAATGAAACTAAGCACAATCTATTTGACTGTATGCATTTAAATCTATTTTTCAGATATATGGCCCTCAAGACTGATAAATTTTATTCTATTAGCTCTTTGACCTGAAGTGAAAAGAGGGGTGAAAAATGGGCCCCTTTGTTCCAGCAAGCTTAAGTATGAAATAGGAATGATAAAAAAACCAATGGGACAGCAAAACTACAAGTGTGTAGATGTGTCTGCAATTGTCTTATTTAAATCTCTCTGATAGCAATGGAGATCCTTTTTAATTCAGTGGAGAAAAAAACATTATTTAAGAAATTAGAACTGAGCCTGAAATCCTTGTAAGGTGGGAACAAACACAGAAGTGTCAATAATAACTGGTACAATTAAAATTTGCTGCTTTTAACTTGTACAGCACTTAAATAAACCATACCTAGATTATATTTTTTTATAACTCAAGATATAATACTCTTAGGGAAGTTCTCAGCTAAAAGGATTCAACCTTAAGATGCTTTATGTTAATTATGTTAATAATTAGACCAACAAGTGCATCAGCCACCTTTGTCCCGAGTGGGCCCCTTCTTAAGGGCAAGGCACAAAACTGAAGGAAGTAATAAATATTAGATTTTAATCTGGTGCCACAAGTAGGTAAGTATTCTCAGACATGCAGTTTTTACACACCTGAATACGGACTTCAACATTCATACAATGAATTTAAATCTTCTGTTTCACTAGGAAGTTCATATTCTAGGAAATGTTATGAAAAGTAATTGTGTAGCAAGCAATTCAGCATTGATTCATTCTCTTCTTTTCTGACTATGGGACAGATTTGTAATAATGAAGGTTTTTATTTACACTTCAGAGACATTACCTTCAACCCATGTATTTCACACATTTTCAAAATGTAGGAAATAATTATTAAGTTTCTCACTTTTTTTTTAACTATTAGTAATACAGATAAACCCAGTTTCCCTGCAGACAGATGGCAAAGAACAGTAATTAAACATGGAATCAAAAAATGTGAAACATTATGTTAAGAAAAACAGGTAACAGGGGAAATTAAAACTATAGGCAGAAAAATCCTGCATTCAATAAATATAAAGACAAGAATTGATTTTTAATAAAATTTGGGAGTAAAAGAAATCCTGGTTCCTGTGAATGTTGTTACAGAGTAGCATGAATATAAATTACATCAGAAAAAGAAGACAACAAAATTGTTAATGATGTAGGAAAAGGCAGAGGTGTTCGGTGTGTTTCTGTTTCGTATCTGGAACACAGTTAAATGCACTTTTGTACCATAAAATAACTGCGATATATATTTCCTTTTCCAATATGAGCTAAGGATGATGTTGAAGATAATCAAGTAAAAACTATCACAAAAAGATAAACAGGCCTTTTCTACCTATTTTCCCGCCGTCCAACCATTCAATCTTTTACAGTTTCCAGCTCCATCAACCTAGCAATCATCCATAGCTTCTACTTCAGTACCAACTAAAGGAGATTCTTAGCTGTATGTCCAACACTGCTACCAGCTCCTTCAATACCCCTTTTTTCCTGTATTTGTCTTAAATGCAAGTAACTTTGTTCCTTTTCACCTCATATGACATATCCATTTTACATCTTAGTAGAAGCATCCTTTTATACAACAAATACAGAAAAAACCTGTACCAGGATTTAGAGTCCAGTATTCCTCCATCACACAAGATTACCCTAATAAGGAAGGACACAATCAGAATGCCTCAAAGGTGATTTCATTTGAAATTTAAATACTCAAGGTTCAAGAATAATCAACACCGCCTATCCTCACTTTACTGTTGAATATACCCAAGATAAATGTTATTAGTGGACTCCACAATGGTGCCCAGGGAATCTTGTGGACACCTTCACACCCTTCATTTCAGAGGGTGCTACACTCAGAGTTACCATTAGCCTGGTAGAAGACCTTCCTCAGAAGCTACAGCTGTGCCTCTTCTTAGTGCCAAGAGTCTAAAAAATAGATTTTTCCTTCTTTTATGAGGCCTTAAACACTGGAGTATTTTAGTACTTTCATCCCAAAACAAAGTTTCATTGACAAGCGGATGTTTGTTGTTGCCCGCTGCCAAACACTATTAGGTGCCTTTTTAGACATACGCTTCTACTTGATGAATATCCACAGCAATACTGAGAGTTGGTCAAAACTGACTGCCAAAAAATTCAAGTAATATATGCTCTTCTTCAACCAGGGTGGACTTATTGTCTTTTATGTCTCAGCTTTTGCTGCCAAATTGTGTTATCTTTTCTTGTTTTTCTGAGGACACATTTTAGATCAGGTTAAGAGACTCATCAGCTTGAAATATGAGTGAAATCATCCTTTCAGGAAGTGTAATACCATGGTAGCATACTTGTCGCTAAATTTTTGCATTTAGAAAACAATTTTAAAAACTATAAGCTGCTGATTAACATAGACTATGATATTCTTTATGAAGTCCATGGAAACACAATAGAAAATGAAATACTATCCTAAAGTTAGTATACTGCTACAGATAAGACACACACTAAGGTGTCCTTTGATCCCACAGTCATGTGGTTTATGGTACATACCTTAGTTATCTATGGATAAAACTCTGAGCAAGGATAGTCACTAGGTTCTTAACTATAGCAAAAGTATTGGAGTATATTCAGCTCAGGCTTGATCAAAGATTGCTTAAGGAAACTCATTCCTTCCCTTTTTTTGTTATTATTTTAATAGTACAGTACCAACTTTTTGTATATGCTAAAAGGAACTGTTAATCTCATAGACTTCCTCTAACTTCAAAAAAGGCAGCCTATTCTGGCAAGAGTAATTATGCTTACAGAAAAATTCACTCAATACATAACCTTCTTCTCCATATGAACTTCTGTTTTCAATTACACACACTAGTACAGTACCAAGGACTTTCAGCTTGCTAATGAGGCTGTGTCTAGTACTAACAACAGCAGCAGTGACTGGTGGCAGTTCTGTAGAGAACTACACATGGGACGCACGTGCAGGAGTGGAGTTTTTGCTGGTTAATAATTACATCCTTTTAGATTAGGAAAGACCAGGAACACCAGTAGGTTGTCAATCTGAGAGCTGGGGCACACCCATACAAAGTAATCTGGTGGTTCACTCCTGTATACGGTTCAAAGGACAGATGTTATTTCCGTAATTACAGTAACTCCATAGCATTTTTCTCATTACAGAGTGGTTGAGAAAGTGGAAGTGGAAGCACACAGGTAGTGATGTTAAGATAGTGGGAAAGGTCTGAATTCTTTATACTGCTGAATTTTGGCTCATCAAGCCTTAATTAGAAACTTATATAGTCATAAAACTGGTTGACAACTTAAACTGTTGTGCCAAAGTGCATCCACATATTGCATTTGAAATGTGAACTTATTCCATTATGTTCATATTACAACTACTGTATTATAACAGTTCTTCATTTAACTCACCCAGCAACTGTCCTTCCAGTCTCCTTTAAATTAGTCCCCTTGCTATTACAATTAGAAATGTATCTATATATTGAGTAGAAATTAGTAGCATAGTGTGGGAAATCACTAGTCAGAGAATGCTTTGAGTTTAATTAGCACAGTCCAGTCTGATAATCAGGACCCTTGACAGACACAAACACAAACTTAAAGATTACAATCTGAGTGGATTAGGTCCAGCTTCCAGGAAGGACAAGATTTAATCAGCCCTCTGCAAGCAAGGAATGTTTGTCAAATGCATGAGTTCTGTCTTTTGTAATGTTTAACACTATGATTGTAACAAGAGATTATTAACCTTATGGAACAGTATATAAGCTTTTGGAAAACTCAGTAAAAGGAATTCTGATCAATGAATTGGGGTTCATACGTCTCTCTCAATCGCTGATAGCATAGGACCACATAAATATAGTATTTTGGTTTACAATGTTGGTATTACATCTGAGTTTAAATTTAGTGTCAAGATTCAAGAAAGATCAAGTGGAGAGCTGACAGCTCTGTATATTGTCTCTTTTTGCAAGACTTCACCAATTTTATTACTTACTATCATTATAACTATTAAAAAACAATTAAACTTTTCTATCTATTCTCAAATATAGAAAGACACATTCATATTGACACTGTTATAATGAATTTATTAATAATAAATTGCTGATTTATTATTAACAAATTACTGGGAGTACAGCCTTTTGGATCAGGTCATAGATACAATGGAATGATCTAAATCTTATAACTATGGTGGTCACAACTCAGATAAGGTTCTCATATCTTCACACTTCAAAGGGAAGGTAGAACACTATCCAGTTTCATCTGTACTCTGACATTTCTATAAAACCCAAACACAGTCATAAAAACAGTAGTTTTTTTTGTTTCATCCCATTCAGCAGTGATATAATAAATGTCCTTCTATATTTTTACACAAAATCTTGAGATCACCTGTTACAATATTTCTTTGATTTTAATGGAAGGATTATGTATTCACCTACTTTTGCAACCTGTAATTTTGCAAAATAACAAATAGAAGTAAACCTTGGGGTTTTTTGCTATTACTTCTTTTTTTTTTCCCTCTTCTTGATTTTATTTGTTGCATGTGGGCAAACACAAAATTCATTTAACAGTTTGTGATGTCTTACTATTTCCATCAATACATAGATTATAGGTTGAAAAACACTCATTTTGACTATCCCATTAAATAATCATTGAACCCTGATCAATTTTTCACATCATTTCAGCAATTCAAATGTAATGCTAGTGGCACAAACAGAATTACAGGAGCAAATACAGGACTTTATTGAGAATTGCCTTGGTATACAAACTACCACTTTGGCTCACTCTATATAAAGACTCAAGAGCAGGCAGAGGTGGACCTTACTCCTTACCTACATTCTTTATTCATTAATTTCCTGATGACAGTATAAATTCATTTCACAAGACATAAAGTTGCTTTCCATGTTGAAATTTGATACTTAATAGCCCTTCTACTATTTTTATCCTCCAATTATAACTTTGAATATATTTGTTATCACTAAAAATACAATACTCTTTTTAATCTTGTTACATTCTTGGCCTTTGTGACTTGGCAGTGAGTTCCATGGTCTAATTACAAGTTTTATATATAGAGGTAATTACAGGTTGGGTTTGGGTATTTTTTCAGTTTTGAAAGTTACCTTTTAATTCTCCTTGATGCTTCTCAGCTCATGCTAAATGAGAGAGAACACAGTCATCTGATCTGTGGTACCTAGACCATTATTTTACTGTATCCCCTTTCTTGCTCTTCCCTCTAAAGTGAAAAAAAAAGGACTAATCTTTCAAAAGAGTTTTTTTTCATATCCTCAGTCATTCTCATTACCTTTCCTTGATCCTACTTTAGTTCTTCAATACTCTTTTTGAAATAGGGAAAACAGCTGCTGAAATTGTGCAATCTCTCTACTGAATACAAAGTGCCACCTGCAAAACAGTGAAAGATTAGGTTCTAAGAACTCAGTTCTGGACAGAGCCATGCTTTTTGAATCTTAAATATTAATGCTCCAGAGACTTTCCTGTCTGACTTCACTTGACACAATGTCATGGTATCTAATGCAAGTTGTGCATCAAATCTGAAAGTTCCTTTTACACACAAGCATATCTTGCATTATTTTAAATCCAGCTCCAATACCACGTCTTCAATTACCAGAGAACTACATCCACAGTGAGGCTCTGTAACCCACCTGTACTTTACTTTTACAGTTTGTTGATTTCTCTTAGTTCTCAGCCTGATAAACTCTTCCTGTGTGAGACCTAAAGAGTTAGCAAATACCAGGTGGGGAAAAAATAAATAAATTGTAGGTACTTCTAGACTCTTATGGAAAGAGGTCAAATAAAGTCAAATGAGCTAGTAGAGCTTCATGTTTTAAGATACTAAAGTCCTAAACTTTGTATTCTCTTTGAAAGCTCTTTCAGTTTTCAGCCTTCTTTTAACAGTACCTCAATACTGGTTTCACTAATACTTATGGCAGTAGTAAACTTCAGCTGAATACACTCAGGATATTGATTTATAAAGGGATAAGAATGTGCCATATGTGGAAGCGTATGGTGTGTTACTGAAGAAGTTGTCAATATCTTTCTGTCGAACATGAGCCAGCAATGGCCTGGCAGCCAGCATCATTGACTGGGTGAGGGAGGGACTGCCTCACCTGCTCGGTACTGGGACAGCCTCACCTCAAATCCTGGGGGCAGGTTTGGCTGCCACATCATGAAAAACTATTAAACTATTAGAGACTGTCCAAAGGAGGGGGATGAGGATGATGAAGGGTTTGAAGGGGAAGCTGTATGAGGAGCAGCTGTATTGGAATCCAGGGGCTTCCTATGGCATCTCTGAATGACCTGGGCATTGGCCAGGAGGCTTTTAGCCCTGGCAGGAGGGTCAGAGACCTTTGTTTGCCACCAGGAGTGCCTGTGGCTTTGATTTTAATCCATGGGACAAGTTACCAACTTATAGGAAGAACTGCAAGTCACCAGAGTTTGAGTGGTGGAATAGTAATAATTATAGATGAAAAGGAAAAGGTTTGGAGCCATGTCCAGGGGGGTTTGAGGTTCTGGACAGGGGGGTCTGGGAGTCAAGATGGAAAATTTTTACACATGGCATGTTATTTCTTCTTCTTCTTCTTGCCATCCATCTTTAAGCCAGGGTGGCATCTTTGGATTGGTTTGTCGGAGAGTTGGACAATGTAATCTAAGGGTCACGGATTGGAAATTAATAGTAAACATTAAATACGTAGTTGATAGTATAAAAAGACAGCCCGGGCTCGGGGGTGGGCAGTGTGCCTCAAACTCCCTTGCTGGGCAAGCTTGCAGCAGGGCAGAAAGAAACTGTATTAGATAAGATAATAAAGGCAACCTTGAGAACAAGAACCAAAGACTCCAGACTGCTTGTTCAGCAAGGCAGATTGGAAAACAGGACTTTTTGCACACTGTGGGATCGCCTGGGACAGGGCAGACTCCCACAAGCTGAAGTCACTTGGTCAGCCTGGAGAAGAGGAGACTGAGGGGAGACCTCACTACAGTCTACAACAGCGAAGGGCCAGCCACTGATCTCATCACTCTCATGACCATGACAGGACTCAAGAAAACAAGGAAAAGCTGAGTCAGGAGAGGTTCAGGTTGGATATGAGGAAAACGCTGTTCACCTAGAGGGTGGCTGAGCACTGAACAGGTTCCCCAGGGAACTGGTCAAAGCACCCACCTGGCAGAATTCAAGAAGCATTTGAACAATGCTCTTGGGCACATGGTGTGAGTCTTTTGGTGCTCTGCATGGAGCCAGATGATGATCCTGATGGGTCCCTTCCAATTCAGCATATTCTATGATTCTCTAATCATTCATAATTCCAACAACATGTTCTTAAATGAAAAGAAATAAAGAGAGGTTGTGGCTTCACGAGACACACTGGTAAAAAGAAAAGCACTGGAGCTGCGGAAAGAAATGGCCTATCAACTGATCTGTAAGACCTGGCAAAGTCATTAATATCTCTTATACGTCCTGATTTGCAAGGAAACGGGCAAATATAGCAGAAGCCTTTCTTAGCAGCAGGTTGTATATGACTGAGCTTAACAAGAAAAAAAACAAGCATATGGGAGGTGGAAGTGAGGACACAATGAGTAGGAACACAGGAGCAATTCCTGGGCAAGCAGGGATGGAATTAAAAGGGCAATGCTTTTGTGCAGTTAAAATTGATTAAGGATGTCATGGATAAGGACACTTTTGCAGCAAAACAGGAGACTGAGTAAAATCTAGGCCAGCTGCTGAATAGAGCAAGTGACTTTGTGACACAGAAGATAGGTATTAATTTATCTGTTTCTACTGGCATGGTCTGCTCTCAGGGATCCCAGAGTTCCCTGTCAAGTAGCAAAGATCAAGTTAGGGTGTAATTAAACAAGCTAGAAATGTCATACACATCCATGGGATACATCTGAGGGTACTAAGAGTGACAGCAAAAGTCATTAGAAGGGCACTCTAAGTCCCTTGTGAAAAGTCACAGTGATCAGAGGAGGATTCTAACAACCATAAAAATGTTACATCTGTTTTAGGAAACTGCAAAAGGAGGATCTGTGTGTGAAAAGATGATCAACCTTCTCTCAGTTGCCGGAGAAATTATGGAGCAAGTACTCATGGAAATCATTACCATGACAACAAAAATGTTATTGAGAACAGCCATCTTGAATTTCCCAAGGACAAACCATGTTTAGTCACTCTGATTGTCTTCTACAACTACATTACAGGCTTCTCTGGGTGAGATTAGAGTAGATGTTTTTCGCCTTGTCTGTAAGCCAGAATTTTGATAGTTTTTCACCATCTGCAGCCAAATTGGGAAAATATAGGTGTACTACAAGGTGCATTAAAAACTAGCCAGGTCATGGGCCTCAAAAGGTAGCTAATAACTGTTTCAAGTCAAATTAGCAGGTGATTCCAAGGGATATTTCTTTGGATCAATAAAATGGCTGATATCATTTAACTTTTTCATCTGTGACCTTTGGAAATACAAGGTGACACCAAATCAAGGGGGGCTGTTGGTATACTGGAGGGTATAGCTGCTATTCAGACCTCAGCTAGCTGAAAAAAATGTACACATAATCTGTACACATACATCTCTATTGGATTTCCAAAAGGAAGAATGCCAAGATCCCACACCTGGGATAGGATAGAATTAGGGAGAAGTGTTGACTGGAGCTAACGGTTCCACAGGAGAAGACCCAGTGGACCACAAACCAACAAAGTCAGCAGTGTGCACCTGCAGTAGTGAACACTGACCATGTCTTTACAGTGCCACAGCCAGCAGGCCAAGGGACATGATTATTGCCCTATCTTCAGCACAGATGAAGCCACATCTAGAGCCCTGTGTTCAGTTTGGTCTCTTGCCAAATAAAAGAGAGACTGAAGAGAATCAAGCAGAGTCATTAAGGGAGCTAGAAGCTCTGGCATATAAGGAGGTTGAGTGACCTAGAAATACCAATATTCTTGTAAGTTTAATGGACATTTACTGCCAGAGCATTCTTAGCAGCATTCCTTATGGTCACCTTATTAGAACATTTTGGCAGTCCCATCAAGAAGACCTACAATGTCTATCGGTACATGTTAGAGCCCATTAACGTCACCGGTGCAATAGCTGATGATGTGCCACAGCAAACTTTGAGCTGAGTTCCATACAGACATTAAAAGATAGCCTGAAGGTAGTATTGTTCTGCCAGCAGAAACTTCCATGGATCTTACGCATTTCTTTGCCTGACAAACTCTCTCCTGCTCAGGGACTGTTGCACAGAAAAATGAATTCTAAATAAAACTGGAAACCTATCCACAAATAGTTTTCCATTTATAGTTGCAAAGCTACTGTTAAAGTGCCCAAAACTAGTTTATAAAATATTTCTGCAACTATAATTGCTTAGGACCACTGAACTGCATGTTCCAAGCCAGATCAAAAGGAGCACCACAAACCCATGAAAGGCTTATGTGTAAAGACAGGGTAAATTCCATATCTGGGATCCATCTGTAATTCTGTCAAACCAAGAATGCTTGTAGCTGTATACAAATTAAATGTCTGTCTGCCAAAATTAAGTGAATGAAGAACAAATACCCCCTTATCACTTTTTTTCTTTTTTTACAGTAACTACTTTGTTTTCTTTAATGTTAAATGTAAAATAATCTCTCTTTCACACTGGTGTGAAAAAACAAATCAGATTGGGATTACATCAATGCCAAGGTTGATCCTAGAATTTTTAGATTACTGTTTTGCTACAAATATAGATGTGAAAAGGTACGTCATGGTTTTTTGACAGCTGACACAGCTGAAGATGTAGCTTAAACACAACAGGATTTTGAGGGAACTGTACTATTTCCTGAACAGGTTCAAGACAAGTGTATTGCTGATTTACTATAGATTGGCCACACACAGAGATGAATTTAAGCAAATCCAAATATAGTTGAAATGACAACGCCTGATGTTTTTATGTTCACAGACTAGTGATATATGCATGATTTTTCATGCCTGGTCATGTAAAAAAAGCAGGAATTAGTAACAACTTGCAGTGTTAATTCCCTAAATAATTACCGCTTACACATATTGCATGTACTAACTTTTATTAATGTGATTTGAGACAGGCAAAAGGCAGGGTCTAATGCAAATTAAAAAAAAAAAAAACCACACAAAACCCAAAACAAACAAAAAAACACACAGCTTTTTTCATTGCTTTATCTCGTAAATCCAAGTCATTAGCTTTAAGGAAAAAGAAATCCATAAACATGAAACCTCCTGAATTCCTGTTCTCAATAAACTCAATGGTTTATTTTGGAGCGTCTGCAAATTGGTCTGTGACAAGTGGTAACTTTTATAGCCCAACTGATCTATCTTCAAAAAATACATTCTGGGACATGAAGGGTTGAAACTACGCCTGCAAACTTGACCTTTACATCAGCTGGTCTAATCTAATAAAAGATATTACCTCTCCCTAGAAGCCCTTGCTTTGTTTATGGGCACGACTGCCCGAGATTACACGCACTACTATTATGAGACAATGCCAACTGCTTAGGCTCTCCCCGACAGCCCAGCGTGGGAGGGGCTGCCGAAAACACCCTCACGTCAGGGATCCCCGCTGAGCACCGCTCCCTCCGACTCCGCGGCTTTTCCCTGCCTAGCACCTGGGCCGCGGTGGGTACCAGGGCGCGCAGGGGCGGCCGCCAAGCTGTCTGCAAACGGCGGGGCGCTCCCGCCCGAGCGCCAGCCCTGGGAGCGCATCTGGGCTGGGCTCTAAGTAGCTGCTGGAGCACTAAGATACTGTCGCCCACCAGCACCGCATTAATTAATTTCTAAAACAGTCGCCCACAGCTTGGCTGGACAGACACTCGGCAAGATCCCCTGCATGCCCTCCGGCTTCTCTCTCCGCCTGGGGGCTCCCAACTGTCTCGGTGTCCCTTCAGAGAAGGCCGGAGCCGCAGGCCTGTCAGCGGCAGAGCTCGGGTCGCGGTGACCGGCGCGGCCGCAGCCTCAGGGCGCGGGGACCCCCGCCAACCCGGTCGGACAGGACGCGCCCCCATTCCTGTTGATGCAGCGCCCCCTGCGGGGCGGGCCGGGCCGGGCGGCGGCAGCGCCGGGAAGCGGGGCAGCTCCGGAAAGCAAAGCAGCTCCGTGCCCTCTCCCGGCGCGGTGCCTCTGAGAGGCGGGAAGCGCTCAGTTCCTCCGAGCTGCGCCACCGGGACTCCGGCGCCCGCCGTCGCGCCGCACCGGCCCCGTGGGCTTCCGCATAGGGGAGGTGACTGACTGAGGCAGGCGAGGAAGGCAGGCGCCAGAGTCCCCCCGCGCTGGCACGGGGCCGAACTGCGCCGAGGCGAGGGGGTCAGCGCTAGGGAGGAGGAGGAATCGCCGCTGAGGGCGATGGAGCTCGTCTCGTGCTCACTGAGGGGCACCGGCTGGCAAAACGAACGGGCTCCGACCCCCATACCGGGGCTGCCGGCACCCCATGCGGGCTCTGCGGAGCCCCGCCCCCGCGCAGTCCCGGACGCGGCGGCTCGGAACGACCTTCCCGCAGCCCGGGGCGGGGCGGGGCCGGGGCGGCGCGGCCTTTCC